>LT635758.1:1800000-2067625 GCA_900106115.1 Sungouiella intermedia | reverse complement strand
AACCTCTACCTCCCTAAGAAAAACCTCTACCTCCCTAAGAAAAACCTCTACCTCCCTAAGAAAAACCTCTACCTCCCTAAGAAAAACCTCTACCTCCCTAAGAAAACCTCTACCTCCCTAAGAAAACCTCTACCTCCCTAAGAAAAACCTCTACCTCCCTAAGAAAAACCTCTACCTCCCTAAGAAAAACCTCTACCTCCCTAAGAAAACCTCTACCTCCCTAAGAAAAACCTCTACCTCCCTAAAAAAAACCTCTACCTCCCTAAGAAAAACCTCTACCTCCCTAAGAAAAACCTCTACCTCCCTAAGAAAAACCTCTACCTCCCTAAGAAAACCTCTACCTCCTCAATCTAGGGAAGTTCCAAGCGCATCCCGCCCTAATTTTCACAACCGTTAGATGAGTTTTCGAGAACGAAAACGGAAATGAGAGAACAAAATAATAGTAAAATTTCCCATTACCCACTGAGGAGTTTCAGTTAGAAACAAACGTGCCTAGGTCTGCCCCACTCGGTTATCAGCATGAACGACCTCATCACGCTCGGCAAAAAGAGAGTGTTTCTTTTGATAGATTAACTAAATAGACTTACATAGTTGAAGACGAAGTCAATCCTTTGTAACTTGAGCTAGTGCCTCCCCAAAAGAAAAACCTCTACTTCCCCAGATGACTTCTTCGCGCCAGGTTAAAATAACACTTTATGACGCGCACGGAAAAAACTCTTCGCGGGGCTTAGGCACATCAGAGGTATTATGTTCACGACAGAAAGGGATCCAAATTATCATTCTTGAGTTTACAAATTTATCATAATATGAGGTTTATTATTGAAATTCACAAACTGTGTTTGTATGGAGACGTTAAATTATTCAAACAATTAAGTTCAAATATCGATATTAATGAATATATATTAAAGCATGATCAAAGTATGAATTATTGTATTTATAAAGGTGCCTATCTTAATAAATTCTTTTTTGATTTGTTATGTAAATATCGTGATAAACCTTTTTATGTTGATGATGTTATTTATACCCAATTATATGGCATTTATTATTCTAATTCAAATTTAGTTTTTATGAATAAATGTAATATTGATTTCAACATTGAATCTGAAATTCCTTGTAATGCTGATGAGATATTTGATGAACCTTTGGCTAATAAACTTAATACTAAATTTTTTGATATAAAAGGTAAAAATATTGATAGAATTAGTAACTTTGGTATTATACATTTTGATAAATATATATTTAATTTATTTTTAGATAATAAATATATTAGTAATTTTTATTATGATTATACTGAGCATGATATTTTAACTAATACTGATTTAGCTATGTATCTTTATTCTAAAGGAGAACATATTGATTTATGTTTATCACGATTTCTTGTTGTTGATTTTGAAAGAGCAAGTAAATTAGTTAAAAATAATACATTTTTTGTATTTTTTATTAGTACGCCTAAGATATGTTATAATTATGAATTTGATGATCTCGATATTGATTTAAGATTGGTAAATTTGTTAGACTATAAACAAACAATGTTGATTTTTTTCTATATTATACTTTATAGCAAAACAATATTTACAATTAAATACGAATTTATTAAAAAATTTGATTTTGTTGAATATAATATTTTACAATTGGTTAGGTATTATAATAATAAGGAAGATAATAATAAAATTGATAAGCTTTTAAAAACACGCAAAATAGTTAAATTATTTGATATTTCTTCTAAGCAATATTTGTATGAAGAAACAAATGACGTCGAGAGTATTTCAGAATACGAGTATAAATGTTTAATACACAATTTGAATTTTTAGAACAATATGTACTTTCTTATATTTCACTCTTTGAGTAACCTTTATAATAAATCGCCAACTTCAAGTTTTCGGTCCTTAGTTTTTGTAAGTCTCTGTGCCAGTTGGAATTTTTCACATCGTTCCTTCTCCCTTTCAACACTTAATCCTATCTCTAGTTTCTTTAGAACCTGTGTAAAATATGTATCAATACTTCTATGAATTCTTTGTGTATATAGAATTATCCATCTTCAACTGCTTTGATCTTGCTACTCTAGAACCTCTGTAAATTCTCTTGATAATTCCTGCTTTCCTACCAGCTGTATTCTTTGAACTTTCTTTCTGTACCGTACACTAATTTCCGCCTTATCTCTATTCCATCATATTTGTCAACTAATTTTCATCTCTTACTTATTAAACTCCTTGAATAGTTTGTAGAGCACCTTAGTACTATTTGATAATCCTCTATGTCCTTGCAATTCTCTTTCTACTCCTCTATAGCAATTGCCTATTCGTGCTGCTATTGGTGAGGCAATCACTCCATGTCGGTCATCCACAACTACCGATAATCCTTATCGACACGCTGATTACTGCCTTGGAGATGACTATGCGGTACCACTTCTATGACACTTCAGGGGATGAGGCTACCCTGCCAGTTTCGCCGCTTCTTGACTATTGCATTCAAAGGTGACACGACCCTTAAGGTTAAGTACAACGAAGTATGGGAAACTCATACAGCTCGACAGTATAGATGTATAGCTGAGAAATTTTTGTTTGCTAGAAAATTTATTAATAACAATTCTCCAGAAGACCCGAGTAAGATAAATATATGTCAAATCCAATCCTGCGAGGGACGAAATTGCAATAATCTACGATTACCGCGCAAAAATCGAAGAATCTATTACAACCGAATATTTCGCTGAAGATCATTCACTCACCACTCCGTCTAACGAAAATGGACAGATAAGATATCAGGAATCAATTTTAGACACATTTCGACGGATAGATTGAAAAGAGCTCCAACTGCGAGATTAAGTACCGAATGTACGTAAATCTGCGCATCGTTAGACCCACCGACGAATTGATCCATGGATCTGCAGGACAGCCCACTTAAGCGCTGTCTCTCATAGAAGAACAACTTCCCAATTGTTAGAATCTGCAGACTTTATTCTACCCACTGGGAAGTCTCAGTTTGGAGCGAACGTGCAAACATACGTATCATTGAGCGCATACGATCCAGGGTTGATCAAGAGTTATCTTCCCGCGCCTGTAAAGTTGTTTGCCTCTACTGGAGTAATCGGTGTTGCCTTCCTTTCCTTCCCAATAGGAGACAAACTTTTCTTGACCTTGTATTCTGTAACTACATTTTGCAACCAGTGAGACATTTATCTACCATCGAGAGGATGTCATACAACACCAATACTATAACCGTCCTGGAAATAGAGGTGAAGTCTCGAGTATTCACCAAGTGCCATTATATAGCTTGGCCGTATGGCATAGCAGTAAGCGGGATATCTCTGTAGAATTGTAACGTGTCACCCATTCCTGTTCCGAAGGAAGTTGTCTGGAGCTCTCCGTTATTATCGATCTGTGAAGCAAGTCTGAGGATCCTTGACGCTTCAAGAGATGCTCATTCTTACATTTCTTGCTCTGCAAACCAGTCTGGTTGGCCCTGACTCTCTCCACCATGAGGCGTTTCTCCTCTTCTGTGAAGCAGTGAGCTTTCATAGGTGATTCGGGGGTCAGTACAAGACAAAAGTCCCCCAAACCACTGTGAGAGCACCGTAAACATGAAACAAAATTTTCCAATTTCTCAACTTCGCATTGTAGAGAAGAGTGAAAAAGTAAGCAAGATCACCACCCACAATCTGTTGCCCACCGTTCATCATTTGCAAGACAGCAACAATGAAGGCATGCTCCTCAGATTTGTACCACATGGCCGATGGTATGATTAATAATGCACATCGATAACAGTTAAGACTGATCCCCCAACGGAAATATCTTCTTCGCCTTCAATAGTGATGCTTCCAGCTCTGTTTAATGCAGTAACCTGGCTCACCTGTTATGCCAGTAATATTTTGTGAATCACGAAGAGAAGCGGCGGTGGCTCCAGACCCTGATCCACAAACTGGATCTTCCTTCACTCCAACCAATGGTACAAAGGTTCTCACCTCATACTTATGATGGCTGTGCCGCCCAATCACGTGGAATCCAGAAACTTGCAAGTGCTTCAAAACTTCGATCAAAAGAGCATCTTGTGTGGCTAGTTGGAGCACAGCTTCTGCACTACCTAAAAGAATCGTCAAGCAAATTGGACCAAAATCGTACACTGCCGCATCAATGACATTGGATGCGTCAAGAGCTTCAGTAACGGTGGCAATATCTTGCCCACTGAAATCTCTACTTTTGGCATATAGCAACTTGAAACGAATGATTGTGGGCTCCGTGTCAGTTACTTCCAAAGTGACTACTCCACATTCCCGCACCACCTTGCCATACTTGGGTTCGATTATTCCCGCTTCTGATAGAGCGCGACATTTACCAACAGTAGGGTGCTCAGCAAAGGGCAATTCCAGTTCCAAATTAAAAAATCTTGCCTTGTTGTCAGCCTTTGGCGTTGTAGTGGGCACAATAAATGTGGCTTCCGACAAGTTCATCCATGTCGAAACTGGCTCTTTTCCTTATCAGTTGAATGCTAGCTATCAAAGAAGACGGCTACGGGGTTCCTTTTGTATTTTTCGCAGTAAAGACATTCATTTGTTTACGAGGCATGGTATAGAGTATTGCGGGGTGGGTTTCACCAGTAAGTGGGTAAGATGCACACTTCAAGACTACTAATGATCAATTGTGCATAGTCTTCCCCTTGCATACAGTTTTGCAATAATGCCTTTATTGGAGTAATACTCTCCAATGAAGAAGTCAACGGCTCGAACCACAATGTGTGATACAATACACGTGTTTGGATCAGATGCACACATGTTTGGATTAGATACACACATGTTTCCCTTAACTTTTGATTCTGTTCTCCATATGTGCTCAAGTATATAGTATTAATCCTCAGGAATTGCCTATGATGAACGAGATTTTCAAGCACAGAATCATTTTCTAGAATAATCCTTAAGTGTAATTTGGAGTACAATATTGAGTAGCAAATGTTGATCATCGAGGTTTCCCGGCTCTTCTGGCTCTAGAATAATGTGGACAAATTGAACATTGATGTTTTATTGATCTAATGGTAACACTGTAATTTCTCTCAGTTATGTAGATGTCAGTATATCAAACGTAAGCAATGATAAATCACGCAATTCTAAATTAAACACAATGCGTCTCACCATTTGCATGTGTATGGCATTCAGTACCACCATGAGCTGCTTCAGGCTCTTCTGATTCAGTTGCAGTGGCAGTAGCAGGGCTTGCAACCTCACTGGAGCTGTCACTCTCATCGCTCTCATCGTGGCCCTCAGGAAGGTCACCAGTGCATCCAACACCAGGCTCTGCAACTTCGAAGGCATAGACATCCAACGCATAGTATCTCAAAGTTGCGGAATTTCTAACAGCCAATGTCTGGTTATGCTCACCAAGCTCCAAACATTCTTCGAAAGTATCAGCGTAGTGGCCAACAACACCCTGGCCAATCTTGTCAGTGTGCCAGATGCGGTGAAGCAAGTCACCAGCCCAGTAGACGCTATTCTTGGATCCTGCAACGGTATAGCCCCTAGAACAAACCTGAGACAAGAATAATCTGCTGGTGTAAGATAAATCACAGATCACGGTCTCATCTGTACCGTTCTCTCCTCTCCAATGACCAGCCCAGCCATCCAATTTACAATTTCCATCGATGTCGTCACATCTAAACAAGACTCCTGTTTTATTGGCAGAGATCACGTTCTCGTAGATACCAACGACCTCGCCAGTTGGAGCATTGCCAAAGTACCTCCGGTAGATCTCGGAGGAGTTACCATAACGGAGAGTGTGGTCTTTAGCTTGTTGAGCCAATATTTTGGTTTCTGCAAAAGCCTGATTCAATTGATTCACCTGAGTGTGGTTACATGACTCGTGAATTTCAAAGTCCTGATTCCAAGTAGGATCAAAAACGAAGAAGCTTTCAATTGAAGTGGAGTTGCTTGGAGTCTCAATAATAAACGCAGGAGCAGCAGCTACCATTGAGGCAGAAAGGAGAACAGACAATTTCATGATCGATGGTTTTGGTTATTGAATTTATAAAAATGAGAGAGCCATCATCTTGTTTATATACTTTTTCAAGTAACCACATTCTTTTCGGGCTTGGTAGTTTTCGCAATCACTTTTCCTAATTAGATACCATAGTAGTTATATAAAGTCTTGGCAAATATCAATTAATACCAAACGATGCAAATTACTGGTCAAAGAATTTTCTTGCCTAATTGAACATTCCTTACTATTGTGGTTATTGCATGACCAAATTAGAATGCTTTATTGTTGACCTTCCGTAAGTCGAACATCAGGCCAAGAAATCGAGTATTTTGAGGTTATTGGACGATGAAATCGAGATTGCTGGGTTCTTCATTCATTACTAGAGCTTCCATTAAGAAGAAGTGCTCCTTCCAGGTATTACAACGAGTATAACAAGGTTTACTTGTCAATGAATAAAAAAAAAAAAGAACAAATAAAACTCGATATTCGCATTGATTTCATTGCTAAAGAGTTCAAGAATATTGATTCATTTGGAAAATTTTCAATGAGACAAACTTAACCACAGGAGGCATTCTTCAGGTAGCCGTCATAATCTTGAATGGGGCTGTAATTTATTATTTGTCAGTTTTCACAATAGAAAGTTTTTCAATTTTAATATGTGTTTTCCAAGGGAGAGGACAGTGATGGGATAACGACTTCGTGTTTCTTAGACTCACAATGGAGTGCAGAATCAGTTTCTTTATTTTTTTTATTCTTGATACTTAAAAATACTACGGTGCTATTTTTACAAGGATTTGTTAATTCAGCGAACATTAAATTTTCAAAGTCTTCTGCGTTATGGGTGCGGTTTGGTTAAAAAACAAGCGAAACATACACGTGAGAAAGAAATAAAAATAATACAAAACGTCCGCAAAAATCGAGTTTTTAATGAATTTCAACAAGTAATCAAAACGCTAACAACCACTTGGAACTGGTACGGACAAGGGGAATCTGACTGTCTAATTAAAACATAGCATTGCGATGGTCAGAAAGTGATGCTGACGCAATGTGATTTATGCCCAGTGCTGTGAATGTCAAAGTGAAGAAATTAAATGACCTAATTTACATTCCTTTTATCTATTGGACAATTTTAGTTTCAAATTTTCGTCAAATATGCTAAATTACATTTGGACTTTATAGTGGGCTGCATATAGGTAGTAAGTCTCCATTTTAACTATGTACCATTTAGATATTTCCTTTCGACCAACGGAAGTTGTCCCAATAAGGTATCTTGAATATTATGCCGTTTAACTTTCAAAGATTCTAATTTCCAATGGTGCACATTGAAGCAAATTGAATGCCGCCCGCGAGAGAAATTTTGTTACATGTTGGGCACTAAAGTGGATCGTTGAAGTCAATCCTATTCAACTAGGAATGTTTATTCACTCAAATGCGTGAAAGTTCTGAAGTAAAAACAACTGGCCTCTGCAAATCTAATTTCATTTTCTAAGGAACCAAGTGGAAACTCTAAATAGGACAATCAAATTCATATGATCCAGACTCTACCTTTATCACTGTGCCGTTTGGCAAAGTCACTTCAGCAGATGTATTCAAGGGAATAGCAACCTTCAAGCGGAACACTGACTCAGCAATGTTCCATGTGGAGGAGATTTTGCCGTAGGGACTCTCATGGGCCACTTGACAAAATTTGATTCCACCGCCTGGTTGTGGATGAATTTTAAACTTCTTGTACCCTGCTTCACCTACGGATAAACCTCCGACAATCTCGTGCAAAGTGTTAGCCACAGACCCTAAAGCGTAATGGTTAAAGGAGGTCATGTCTCCTGGGTTGATAGAGCCATCGGGCATCATACTATTCCATCTTTCCCAAATAGTCGTTGCTCCCATTGTGATTGGATAGAGCCACGATGGGCATTCCGTTTGTAAAAGCATACCATATGCATCTTCCAAATGTCCGGTAACAGCCAATGCCAGAGCAACAAATGGGGTTCCTGCGAAACCTGTGCTGATTTTGAAGTCATTAGACCTTACGATTTGACTCAACCGATTTCCAGCATATTGGACTTGCTCTGGAAATTCAAAGAGGTCAAAACTTATAGCAAGTGCATATGCCGTTTGAGTGTCACTAGTCATTTGTCCAGTGGGTAAGATGTAATTTTTTTGAAAGCTCCTTTTACTCATCCTGGCCATTTCAATGTATTTCTCAGTGTCTTGGGGTGAAACAATTGAGCTGATTTCGACCATGAAGCTAAGAACCAGGCACAAGAACGAGTCCGCCACTAGATAGGAATCGGTCATAGCCTTCAAAGGATCATCTGGAGGAGCCAGAGGATCCAACCAGTCACCGAGTTGGATCTGAACCTTTTCTTTGTTCCAACGCACTTCTCCGGGCACCTTGGGTATACAATTTATCCATTTTTCCATACTCTCGTACTGTTGTTTCAAAATAAAGGTTGAACCAGTAGAATCGAAGAGTGCTTTGGGCAAATAAACAGCACAATCTTGCCAAATAGCACTGATTTGATTATCCCAGAAATGCTTCGCGTATTTGATCATGTTAGGTACTGTTACCGGTGGGGAATACGGATACTTGCTCCCTGAGTTAAGTTGTTGTTCACTCCATAAGTCTTTCAACCAGTTATTTAACATTGGAGAGCAATCGAAAAGGAACGACGCTGTCTTACCAAAGATGGCGATATCTCCCGTCCATCCCATTCGTTCATCCCTTTGAGGGCAGTCTGTTGGGAGTGTGATAAAATTACCCACGGTGCTTCGAATAATGTTGGAATGCAACTGGTTCAAAAGATCATTATCACATTCGAATTCTCCAATCCGGTTCATTGCAGTTGAAATCACAATTGCCTCTAGGTTTTCAAGACTAATCAAATTCTCTGGATCATCAATCTGGCAGTATCTAAATCCATGGAATGTGAAGTGGGGCTCATACAGCTCACCACTTTCATCACCCTTGAAAACGTATGTATCAGTTGCCTTTGCAGCCCTCAAAGGACGAGTTCCCAATTCTCCATTTTCCATAACTTCTGCAAACATAAAAATTGCTTTGTATCCTTTGGGCGCAGTCACATTCTTAAAAGAAAGAAATCCGACAATGTTTTCACCAAAATCAAGAATTTTCTTTCCACAAGGAGTGATGGGAAGTACCTCAGCCTTAATCAGTCTCCTCTTAGTAACGTGAGCAAATTCTTGAGGGACGATTTTGCTGGTGTCAAATGGAATAACATCCACTCCTGGCCAATCTTCGAATTGCTTCGCTCCCGGCAGTGACCAGCCCTCAATTTCTTCGTTTGCATCATAAGTTTCTCCTTCGTAAAGTCCGACTGCAATAATGGGTCCAGCAGACGAAGCCCATGTGTCATCGGTGGAAACTTGAAGAGTTGATTCATCTTCAAATTTGATCTCCAAAAACAAGCTGATGGCACGCTTTTCACCATAGATGTTTGTTAAACCACCGTCAAAGCCAACTAAGCCAGAGTACCAACCTGGCCCGACCCTTACTCCGATTGCGTTCTCACCTACCTTCACTAAGTGTGTCACATCATACATTTGGTGCAACAATCTCTTTTCATAAGTCGTCCACCCTGGACTCAAATAGTCCTTTCCAGCAGAACTTCCATTGATTTCCAAGTTGTAGATACCCAACGCAGTACTCCACAACCTTGCATGCTTAACTTCCTTCGAGATGGAAAATTGCTTGCGGAATAGAGTCTCTGGTGCAGTCGAAGCATCACATCGAGGCTGATTGGCTGCGGCCACAAATTTTGCTGGCCACTCTTCCATCGAGGACAAGAACCCCACCTGTCCTTCTACTGGAGCACTCCAATCAGAAAACTTTCCACCTCCCAGAACTCTAACGCAGATCTCGAACGACTCTCTGGATTTCAACGAGCGACCTGGCCAAGCCACAAATTGTGAATTCTCCGATTTAACTGAAGGTAACTCTTTCCATTCAGTGTCGTCTTCATAGCGAAGCTTGATTTGATACTCTCTCTGGAACCAATTAGTTTCGTCTCCAACTACCTGCCATGACACCTGAGGCTGAGTGGATGATAACGTTCCTTGGAGAGGTCCAGGAGTGTTCAATTGCAATTTCACTTTTTGAACTTTCATGTTTGTCGCTGAGTTTTTCCATGGCAACGAATGAGATTATATTCTTTCACTGTTCTAACATTGATGCGATTTCCGATCTTTGGTTGCGAGCGCTGGAAGTGGGGTTCAATTTTCCGTTCCATATGCTGGTCCCTTCATTTCAATATTGACATACTTTCGAAAAAGGTCCAGATTCGTACGTGAGAGAAACCTCTTCTAGTGGATAATGCTTGTCAGTAGGTTGCACTGTTTCTAGTCATTATGCATCTAATGACTGTCACTATGCTCCGAGAGATTTGCGGTATTGCAAGAATGATTGCGGAACATCAATAGTGCGGTATACTGACAGAGACCATTCGATGGTTATGTAGTAACTGCCAATTCAGTATCAATGTGGGGTAAATTTTCCAACGGTGTATTATTAATATGATATAGCTGTCATGCAACTAATGGAAACTAAACCCTCAAAGTTTAAACCACATGATCTCTTTTTGGAGTATTGATTGACTCCCTTCGTATTTGAACAAATGTCTCGCTTAAAGTTTCGCCTCCGCTTTTGAGGAGAATTGTTGACTACGTAAGCTGTCATATAAATTTCTAATAGAGGAATGAGACTGTTGTTGAAAGCAGCTTGATAAAGAATATCATCTACGGCTCTTGGAGCACGCAAAGCATGGTCAAGAAGTGCGAAAATCATGCCTAGCTCAATGAATGTAATCTAATAAATAAATTATTCGCAAACTTCAAAACCTTTATTCTTGCAAGTACTAACTATTTTCCACATGAGTGGTCTCAATCTTCATCTGCTCGTGTACCACTTCTTCGGATTCAATCTTCTCACGAGTTACATACTTCCTCCACTGGCGAGGGGGAACTCTCTCCTTGTACATCTCGTCAACCTCTTCGAACGAACGACCAGCGGTTTCTGGTAAGAAGAAGTAGAAAATGAAGACAGCAGTGAAAGAGCATCCAGCGAAAATAAAGTTGATATTCGAACCCATATTAGCCTGATCAGGATTGAACATGTATGGAAGCACGAAAGACCACATGCACAGCAATGCATTACTAAAAGCCAAACCCACAGCGATGGATTTCGTTCTTAACTTCGAAGTAGGAATCTCAGAGTTGATCACATAGGCAATCGGACCTATTCCTGAGTTGTAAAAGAAATTGTACATCGTCATGAAGGCTGCTGAAGCTTGGAGGAACGAATACTCCTTCTTGAGACCAAGAGCAGCAGTAAGAACATTCAAGATCGAAAGACTGATCATGGCATATAATGCAACAAATCTTCTTCCTAAACGATCAACAATAAACAATGAGACGATAGTGCCGCTTACTGAAAGCGTTTGCGCCCCACAGCTAATTTGAAAAGACTTGAGAGTGCTAAATCCAAGAAGCTGGTAGTAGTAGGTCTGGTAGCTGGCAACATATGCCAAGCCACACATAGGCTGCATGATGAAAGGAAATATTGCGATCAAGGTTCTTTTATAGTTACTCTTGGTGAAAAGTTCCTTGTAAGACCCAGCAGAAGCTAACTCATTGGCCTCTTCAATATTAGCCCTGATAATCTGCAACTGAGATTCAGCTACACCCGGAGAAGTGTATATCATGCGGAGCGACTTCAAAGCTTTCTCATCTTGGTTCCTGATGACATGGTGGTATGGCGATTCGGGAAGATAATACATTAAGAACATTGTCAGCACTGCAAAAAACCACTGGGTACAGAAAATCGCCCGGTATGCCCATCTGTCTTCCCTTGTAGAGAGCCTGTAGGTAATCAAGGTACAAATAAAGGGACCAATACAAAAAGCCAAATTGACGCAAGTAGTAGCAAAACCTCTCAAAGCTAAAGGTGTCAACTCTGCCATATAAGCAGTGCCCACAGTCTGGATCATTCCTAAGCAAATGGCATTGAGAAACTTTCCAGTAAAAAAAACTTCAATACTAGTAGCAGCAAATTCGACTCCAATCAATGCAATGGTCAAAGTAGATGCGGCCCACATCAAGTTTTTTCTTCCAGTATACTCAGTAATGTATGATGCCACAATGCATCCAAAAACAAAGGCAGCATATGGACCTCCAGAGATAGCAGACTGCCAGTTTCCAGCCAACACATACTGACCTTCAAACTCATGACCAAAGTCTTTTCTGAATGTTGGGACTGAAAGTACAATACCAGAAGCCTGATTTTCGTATCCAACTGTAATCATGGCCCAAACCATAATGCCAATGTATAATGCTGCCCTAGGGTACGCTTTGATGGCTTCCCATCTAGTATAATGGTGTTCTAAGTTCTGTTGAGCACTGGTAATCTTGTGAAGATCGTATTGATCTTCTTCCGACAATGCTTTTTCTAATTCTGACAGACGGCTCATTGTATCAGTGTTTCCTGGAAGGTAATCCATCATGTAAATGTTTCTGTATTTATAATTTATAGGGACTGAGTCAGGTTAGAGTTTTCAAAAGTTTACCCCACATTATTTATTTCTCAATGATGTTATCTGGCACATCTTTAGCCCGGATTCCTTTCCCACTGACGTATCATTTGATTATACCTTTGAGATCGATATGTGGCTCATAACCATACAGCGATTTGCCCTCGATTCAATTGTCTAAATTGAGTGCGATTCTTGAGCCTGTCATCTAACACACTACGACTTCCATTAAACTGCAACCTCACATAGTTTGCTCACTCTAAAATGATGCAAATTGAGAATTGTGTAACCAAATCCTAAGATAACATCATTCCTTTTGGTTAGGTTCTTATTGCGACTTCCCCGCTCAAATTCACCATAGGCGCTTAATTAATTGTTCCGTGGAAGTAACGCCGAGTCGCAATTCCGAAGCAGCTCAATCTTATACTATAGGCGATTCGATACAGATTCTTAATTTTTTTTAGTATACCTAAGAAAAGAAAAGTACAGGTGTAGGCTTTTTATATCTCCGTACGAAAAGGTAGTTTTTTAGTCTTAACCTTTTCCCCTGTTCAACACCTCACGAGAATAATAAGTTGCTTGCGGATGTGACCCAGTCACCGTCATCTGAAAAGTCGATCATTACTTTTGATCCGGTACTTTTCAAATAAATGTAAAAGTTAGGCTATTGCTTTTCACCTTCACTGAATTCCATTCTGGATAGAACTAAATGAGCCTTGATCAAGTGCATGCACTTTCTTGAAATCAACCAATATTCAAAGCAGTCTGGAAAGTTTTATTATTTTCAGTTCACTACCTTGTAGATGCTTCAAAGAATGAAGAATGGCCAACAAACTGGCGACCGATATAATGAGCAGTGAAAAAGTGGTCCAAGCTATCAGTGGTATCAGTTCGCCGAGAAAGAGTAAGGTTTTGCCCACAAATAATCGTTTGCCTAGTATTATCTGGTTCAAGAAGTGATCAAGGACGACCATTAACAGTATCGACTTACACGATATATGAAATTGAATTGAAGTCATATAGTTGACTACTCATTCAATCACGAAAAGATGAGGAATTCATTCCAATCATTTGAAAATCAAGAAGTCATCAGTTGTCAGAGAATTTGAAAATTTATAATTATTAGTCACCAAGTTACTCCTCATTGCCCATTGTCACACTACTCGAACATTTTTCTCTCTCGTTACGACTTGCCCTTATTCGAATCTAAATTTTGGGGACGAGAGTTGCAAACTTCCGTGTTGTATGCCTACTAATTGTCTATGACCGATGGTTCCACCTTCCTTTGTTTCCACCTTCCCTTGCTTCCATCTTCCTTTGTATTCCCGTCCTCACCTTCCTTACTGAATCATTTATGGGTAGAGGGATCATTCAGAAGTGTATTTATCAAGTTTAATGTAACAGTTTCCAATTATTCATAATCTATTTCATGCCAAGCTTAGTGTTCGTCCCTGGGAGCCCAACAATTCATTCCAAGTGAACACACGTCCTTCAGCAATATCCCTTCGTTTCCAAGATGCTTCGACAGTTTCTCGTGCAAGTCTCACACTAGCAAGACCTCTATTACTTTCCATTTCTCTGAATTTATCGATAATAAACCAGCGGTCCTCAAAACTGGCTGAAACAAGCCCAACCACGAACAAAGGCCAAGAGAGTGCCATCGTACAAGATTTCACCATTTTCATTAGACCAATAATAGTGGACGACAATCTTTTCATCTTTGCATACTTTTCTCGAAAACTGGCGGAAGTTGAGGAATCCGATCGACGTAAGGCGAACCAAGTCATATCGATACGTGCAAACAAATATAGTCTTGTTGTGAGTCTTTTAATTTCTGAAATCAAATGGATTCCTTCAAGGGAAGTATAACCAGCCTTGACTTCCTTGTGCTTTGCGAGTTGCTGTAATTCTGAGGCTATACTCTCAGCCTCTCTCCCAATAATTTCTTCGAATAGCTCTCGGTTTGCTTCACTCTCATGTCTTAGAGCCTCATAACAATCACCAAGGTTTGATGTTTTGCTTATGAGCGTCAACAAATATGGCGAACAACCCAATACAAGATCAACATCTACGTCTATGTCATTCTTAAACGTTTCGTAAATTCCCACATCGCCATCCAAAGACATTTCTTCCCCGGAATCTTTGACAGTCTCCCACATAATATCATGGCTGGTGATATATCGAACGAAGAACTTCAACAATAGTTTATTTGAATGTTCGATTATTTGCTGCCGCCCGAGAAGCTTTTTGCCACTGTGAAGATGTTCTAACCACCTTTTATCGCAGTTGCTTGAGATATCAGTGAAACAGAGCATGAGAACGGTCACAAGTATATCGTCCCAGCTCTTTGAGTTAGAAGCATGCTTGTTGTGAATCTGGTCGGGAAGGTTTCTTATCACACTTCTTATATATGAGTTAGAGAACTCACGATAATAGTCTTCACCCGTTTGAAGATAGTACAGGTTTGCTCCAGCGGCAATTATTGAATGGTAAACCACATCGGACCCCATAGCAAGAGGTACAATGTAATCCAAATACGGGTTACCACTTCCAGTCTTGTGCCCATAGCAAACACAGCTCGGGAAGATTGATTCAACCATATAAGTGAACATTACTGTTTCTTCCGCAGAGTACTGTGTCAATGGAAGATACAAGAACACAGTTAGAGACTGACTTTTCTCGTCAATACTTGGGGAGCGGGGCAGGTTGCCATTAGTTCCATCTTCCAGCTTATTTTCCGTGACGGTAGGTTTTGTCGCAAAGTCGTCGGCGGTGAAATTGATATAATAATAGCGGTTCTTAGAGCACGAGAGCCACGTACCTGGAATCTGTTCAGCCTGTTTTGTCAAGCGAAGCTCCAAGTGATTGGAATTCAACTCAACATCAACCTTGGATTTCTTGCAACGACCAAATGCCTTGCCTGACTTCAGAGCATCTGCACCCCATTTCAAGACTAACGAATAGTCACATTTCAAGTTCAACCGAACACAGTTGTTGCATTTGGGTGATGTTTCTTAGTAGGTTAGTTTGATGAACAGATATAAGGAATACTCTTAAGAGAACGTACCATCACATTTCACTCGCCGCCTGCGGCAGTTATTACAACCGGTTTTTGATCTCAATTCTCCCATTAGAACTGATTCGGCTTTAGATTGATTGACTCACCGATCCTGAGTCACTGCCCCTTTCCCCGGGTCAACGAAAAAACAACCAACGAGGCGTGGACGGATTTGGGAACTAATTTCAAATCGCAAGAACCAATAGATTCTTTGCGCTCAAATTCAAGAAAAAAATAGTGGTGCTCATATGAATGGATTGGGCCAAGTTAAAATAGGCGAGAAAGTCGTTACCACCTTCCTAAAAATTTGGTGTTCGGATTAGATCGCGATACGACAAATAGAATGTGGGGCTGAAAGTATAACTAGCAACACAAAATCCACATTCTAAGCTTTGTAAATAATATAATTATAGCTATAAGGATGTCGGTACCAGAAAAGTCGAACGCCCACGAAGTCGACGTGGAGACCATGGACACTCCACAACTGTCTCACAAGAATAAGAACTTAGAGGAAGAGAAGCTCTTCGACAACTCTAAGCAGTTTGTGATCGATAGAGAGAATCTTTACAAAGACATTTCGGATGAAGAAATTAAGCGTACCGTGAGAAAAAACGACTGGATCCTCTTGCCCGTTCTCTTCTTCACCTGTACCATGGGTGCTGTTGATAAGGTGTCTTTAAGTACGGCTGCTATCTATGGGTTGCGTACAGACACTCATTTGCATGGTCAACAGTACTCTTGGTTGGGGTCCATTATCTTTATTGGATCATTAGTGGGTGTTTGGCCCGTTTCTTTCTTGTTGCAGAGATTTCCCCTTGGAAAGGCATTAGCCACTGCTTCATTCTGTTGGTCTGTATTGACATTATTGTTGGCAGCATGCAACAATTATGCCAGCTTGGTATCACTTCGATTCCTTATGGGTATTTTTGAGACTGCTATCGTTCCCGGGGCAACATTAATGATTGGTAGATTCTACCTCAAGAAAGAGCAACCAGTGCGTTTGGGTATTGTGTTCATGTTTGCTTCGTCTGTCATCAATGGATTCTTGTCATGGTTGGTGGGTAACTTTGGAGATTCACTTCCAAAGTGGAAGTACTTGTTCCTCTTGACAGGATCGGTGTCTGTTGCATGGTCGATCTTCATCTTATTCTTCTTGCCAAATTCCCCCATGAACGCTGTTTACTTGACTGATCGGGAGAAATACATCATGGTTCAGAGAGTCTTGCAAAACAAGACCGGAGTAGAAACCACAGACTTCAAGTGGTACCAGGCCAGAGAAGCAGTTTTAGATATCAAAGCCTATATTATCTTCTTCTTCAATGTGGCCATCAACATTCCCAACGGCGGATTATCTACATTCTCTGGAATTATTATCCATAACCTTGGATTCGATTCCAAGCAGTCGTCGTTGATGACCATCCCCACAGGTGTGGTAGCTTCACTTGCAACTATCACCTTCAACTACTTTAGTGGACGTTTGCACAACAAGAGATGCATTATTGCCATCACCTCGTTATTGTTGCCAATATGTGGCGCGGCCATATGTTACGGAGTGAAGAGAAACCATGTTGGCCCTCAGCTCTTGGGATTGTACCTCATGTACTTCTATTTCTCGTCATACGTGACGATGATCTCCTTGTCTCAGGCAAACACGGGAGGAAATACCAAGAAAGCTGTCACTTACGGAATCAACTACCTTGGTTACGCTACTGGAGCACTCATCGGACCCCAGACATTCCGTGCCTCCCAAGCACCTAAGTACACTGGAGGATTCATCTCCATGTTAGGAGCATACTGTGCATGCATCTTCTTTGCTGTGATCTACTGGATAGTGTGTACCGTGGAGAACAAGAGAAAGACAGCGGCACTTTTGGAATGCTCTGCTATTGAAGCCGAAGTAGGCCACTTGGACGATGAAACCTTGTACTCTGACATTACTGATAAGGAGAAGCGGGACTTCATGTATACCAAATGATTATCTATAGTGTTTTATCAATTCAATATGTTTAAACTGCAAATAATAATTGTACTGGTCTTTAGTTTACAAGCATTTTTGCTTATATCTTTCGATAATGGTCACTCTTGTGGTAATCTTGATTAGTCCGGTTCGCTTGACAATAACTGCAACTTACTTACTGGTCGATCGACTGGATGGGAGAAACTTCCTTTTTGGGCTTCCGCATTCGTATTGCATTCAGTTGCAGGATTTGTCGATCATTAAGTGGGTTTGGGGCACATTCAAAAGCACCAATCGAACAAGAAGGTCTAAACGACTTACTTCAAGAAAAATGTGGGGCACCCACAAATTAGGATAAGCGTCTCGACTTGCAAGGGAGCACGAAAGCCGGTTCTTGGTTTCATTTATTAGACTGCAACTCCGTCCAATACTGTTCCCAGCCAGAAATGACAATCAACGACGACAAAGCTACCATCGCCATAGACAGAGGTGGAACCTTCACCGACATCATCTACAAATATAGAGGAAAGGAAGAGGTTTTCAAGATTTTGTCTGTTGATCCCGAAAACTACGACGATGCAAATATTGAAGGAATAAGAAGAGTCCTTGAGGTAATTGAAGGTCGAAAGATTCCCCGCGGCATACCTTTAGATACAAAAATGGTATCTTCTATTCGATTGGGTACTACTGTGGCCACGAATGCTTTGTTGGAAAGGAAAGGTGCAAGGTGCGCCTTGGTGACCACCAAAGGATTCAAGGATTTGCTACACATAGGAGATCAGTCACGTCCAGACTTATTTGCCCTTGACATAGTGAAACCAGATGTACTTTTCGAGCATGTTATTGAAGTTGATGAGCGAGTTACTATGCCAGCCTTTACTGCTGATCCGACTGGTTACGATGCTCAAGACTTGTTTGATGAACATAAATTCGTTCGTGGAGAAACCGGAGAGATATTCGAGATTCTCAAGCCTTTGAATAAAGAGGAGGTAGAGTGCCAGTTGCTTCTTGCGAAGGAGGCTGGTATAAATTCCATTGCTGTTGTTTTTGCACATGGCTACAACTTTCAGGTTCATGAAAAGAAAGTTGGTGAAATTGCGAGTCAGTTAGGATTCACAAACATCTCGTTATCTCACGAGTTATTGCCAGTTATCAAAATGATTACCCGCGGCCAATCCGCTGTTGTGGATGCATATTTAACACCGATAGTTGCAGATTATATCAATAGCTTTTTGTGCGGTTTCAAGGAAGACTTCCAGAAGCATACTAAAATTGAATTCATGCAATCAGACGGTGGATTATGTTCACATCAAAATTTCAAAGGTTTGCGTGCCATTCTCTCGGGTCCTGCTGGTGGTGTCGTTGGTTTGGCTAAAACTTCTTACGACAACGACTTGAAAATACCTGTTATTGGTTTCGATATGGGTGGAACTTCCACAGACGTATCCAGGTATGCTGGATCATATGAGTTCTCTTTTGAGACTTCGGTGGCTGGAATCAAACTTGCTGCTCCTCAGTTGGATATAAATACCGTTGCTGCTGGTGGAGGCTCGATTCTCAGTTATCGAAATGGTGTTTTTGTTGTTGGTCCCGAGTCTGCTGGTGCTCACCCCGGTCCAGCATGCTACCGTAAGGGAGGCCCATTGACCGTTACAGATGCGAATTTGTTCACTGGTCGAATTATTGCAGAGTATTTCCCCAAGATCTTTGGTCCTAATGAGGACCAGCCACTTGACTTCGGAATAACTAAGAGAAAGTTTGAAGAATTGACGGAAATCATTAATAAGGAGAATCCAGGAATTAAAAAGTCATCTCTCGAAGTCGCAATGGGATTTTTAGAGGTTGCAAACTACCAGATGGCTAGACCAATCCGAGATTTGACGGATTCTAAAGGCAATGATGTTTCCAAACATATATTGGCATCATTTGGTGGTGCCGGTGGGCAGCACGCTGTCGGCATTGCCAAATTGTTAAAAATCAAGCAAGTTGTGATTCATAAGCATTCTTCTGTTTTATCAGCATATGGTATCTCTTTGGCTGATATTGTTGTTGAAAAGCAAGAACCGGTATCTTTCGTATACGGTTCTGCTGCTCTTGGTGAGATCAAGCGAAGACTCCTGATCTTGAAGTCATCTGCACAAGAGAGACTTGAAGAGGAAGGTGTCTTGGAGTCCACCATTGAATACACGAGCTATATTAATATGGGATATAAGGGCTCAGATACACGTCTCATGATTCAACATCTGAATGAAATTGACTTCCTCACGCAGTTCTACGAACAGCATCAGAAGGAATTTGCATTCAATGATTCTGACCGAGATGTCCTCGTTTCAGATATTCGTGTCAGAGCGACCGGTAACAGCTTGGGCAATTTAAGCGAACGTTCCGCCCTAAAGGATTTAAGGATCTACAGTGAAAACGAACCGCTTGACAAGTTTCATGCCTCACGTCCTATGTATTTCCAAGACGGAATCCACGAGGCAAAAGTTTACCTCTTACAAGATTTGTCATCGGGAGATGTGATTCAAGGACCTGCGAGCATACTCAACGAAACCCAAACAATCATTGTGACACCCGAGTCAAAAGCAACGATCTTACCAAGGCATATTGTTATCGACTTAGAGACCGACCTGAGGTGTGATGTTGACACTGATGTGGTCGATCCTATCCAGCTCGCTATCTTCTCAAGCAGATTCATGTCCATTGCTGATGACATGTCCAGAACACTTCAAAAGATCTCTGTGAGTGCTAATATCAAAGAACGTTTAGATTATTCTTGCGCTCTTTTTGATAATCAGGGAAATTTGTGCGCGAATGCTCCAAATGTTCCGGTTCATTTGGGCTCGATGTCTTCTGCGATTAAATGTCAATTGGATTATTGGGGCTCTGATTTGAAAGAGGGTGACATTTTGTGCACAAACTCTCCGTCTGTTGGTGGTACTCATCTTCCTGATATTACCGTTATTTCACCCGTTTTCATTGATGGAGTTATTCAATTTGTAGTTGCTGCTCGAGCTCATCATTCTGAAATCGGTGGAACAACGCCGGGATCTTCCTCTTCTTATGCGAGAGATATTCATGAGGAAGGCGTCAACATTGAGTATTGGAAAATTGTATCGGGGGGCCGGTTTGACGATGAAGGCTTGATTAAGCACTTTGTTGATACTCCCAGAACTTGGGGTGTCTCGGGAACTCGAAATCTAGGAGACAATATCTCGGATTTGAAAGCACAGATCGCATCTAATCAACGTGGAATCAATCTTATCAGGGAGCTTTTCGAAGAGTATAGTACCGAAACTGTGTTATTTTACATGAAAAACGTCAAGAGAACTGCCGAGGTTGCAGTGAGAAATTTTCTAAAAGATTACTACCAAACCAATCAAGAAAAGTTACCATTAAAAGCAGTTGACTACATGGATGATGGGTGCAAGATACAAGTAACCATTGATATCTTGAGCGACCTGGGAACAGCAATTATCGACTTTGAGGGTACCTCTCTTGAATCATATTCCAACTTGAATGCTCCAAAATCTACCACTTATTCAGCAATTATATATGTTTTGAGATGTATGATCGACCTTGAAATCCCCTTAAATCAAGGTTTCTTGGATGCTTGTGTCGTGAAAATTCCCGAGAACACTCTTATCAATCCATCAAAGTTCGCTGCTGTTTGTGCTGGAAACGGAATGACATCTCAGAGAGTTACTGACTGTTTATTTAGGGCATTTGGATTAACGTCAGCAACTGGTGGCTGCATGAATGGAATCAACTTTGGAATTGGAGGAGAGCTACCAACTGGAGAAGTCGTGAAGGGATTTGGATACACAGAAACAGTCGGCCAAGGAAACTGTGCTGGAATTGTTAAAAAGGATGGCATTCGTTATGGCTTTCACGGATTTTCAGGTACTCAGACGAACATGACAAATACTCGAATTACTGATCCAGAGGTCTTAGAACAACGGTATCCTTGCTACCTTCACGAGTATTGCGTTAGAAAGGGAAGTGGAGGTAGAGGAAAGTTCAATGGAGGCGATGGATTAATAAGAGAAATTGAATTCCAAAGTGAAGTTCATCTTTCCTTAGTGACCCAAAGAAGAGTTTACAGTCCATGGGGAATTTACGGAGGAGAAGATGGTAAAAAGGGAGAAAATTACTTGGGAAGAAATAGGGGATCTACGATTCAATGGATCCAGCTTCCGTCTTTAGCAGAGATTAAGATGAAGAAGGGCGATATTATTCGGATCTTGACACCAGGTGGTGGTGGTTTTGGAAAAGTAACTGATACAGACGAGTACTGGGGAATTACTGGAAAGAAACGGTCCACAAAACAGGCTCCTTTATCCGGAGGTACTATTGGACGTTTGACGGAAGAAGCTTCGTGTTCCCAATGAACTCACTTTAATTATCATTTGCATAAATATTGTTTCTATAAAAATTTTACAAATCTTACACTTAATCTTTACACATAGCACATTTAGTTTGAAAATGCAAAAAACTTCTCACGACCAAAGAAGAGTAAGCCATTTCCATCCAGTTAGTGGTTGAGCAGGAAGTTCTGGAGTCTCTTCAATTTGTCTGAACAAACTCTTCAAGTCGACATCTTGGGGCGGGATGATCTTTGTTCTCTTAAATAATTTCCAAGCAACAAACAAGATGACAAAAAATGCAATTGTAAAGTAACAACTGAAGAAACTGGAAATCACAAAGCCTCCCTTCATGAAATTTGGAAATCCACTCGTGAATAAGAAGAGTGTGAAAAAGAGCAACAGAATATAGGCACCAACATGTGCAAAAGGCATCTTGTAAGGCAAGTCATCACGGCTGAACCCTTGCGCTCTTAATGCGCGCTGCATTCCAATATGAGCAAGAGAGATGGATATCCAACCAACAAGGATATTTGCTGATGTAATACTTTGAAACCAACTAAATACTTCTGCGGACCCAGAACTTGCACTCATATAGGACAAGGGCATGAAAATTCCCGAAATTATCACACCGTAGTATGGCAAGCCTTTCTTGTTGGTTTTGAGGAAGATCTTGGGTGCCTGACCCTTAGAAGCAAGCGCAAACAAATTTCTCGAAGATTGGACCAAGGCAAGATTAGCTGCGGAGAAAGCTGAACTCAATACCAAAGCATTCACAACACTTGGAAGTCCCTTTACACCTACTCTCTTGATAGCAATAACGAAAGGAGAACCAGTAGCATCTCCGGTAGGTGAAGCAATGGCTGCATCTTCTGATGATAAGATTAAGGTCAAGCCAAACACTGTAAGCATATACAAGCTGAAAACACGATAGAAAACTCTCTTACCAGCAGTACATATAGCTCTTCTGGGGTTTTGAGTTTCACCACCGAAAAGGGAAATAACTGAGATACCCCCAAACGCATAGATAGTGGAGTTAGCAGCCTTCCACCAAGCCAAAAACTTACCAAGTGATCCCACCAGATATTTCGCTTTAAAAGGAGTCTCTTTCCAATAGCGAAATCCAATTCTATCTATGTTATGTGCTCCACCTAAGTCAACGATAGCGCAGAATAAGATCAATCCTGTTATCAAGAGAAGCTTCAAAACACCAAAAACAAACTCCACTTCACCATAGAAGCCAATACTATAAGAGTTGAAAGCAACAATAATGACCATGAAAACGGTCAACCACACAGCTGGATTTAAGTCACTCCAATATTGCATGACCACAGCTGTAGCAGCAAGTTCAACAGGAATCACGTTAGAGTAAACTTGGATCCAGCCCAAGGCAAATCCGTATGATTCGTCAATAAAGTGTTCCGATTGTCTCACAATAGCACCAGTAAAAGGAGCGAGGCAAGATATTTCGATGTTTGCCAATTGGTTCAACCCCACAAGAATACCCACGATGAAGTAAGATAAGAACATTCCAACATTTCCTGTCAAGTACAAAGTTGAGCCACTCGACAAGAAAAGACCGGTACCAAACACTCCCACAAGGGTAAGCATTTGAATATGTCTTTGTTTCAACCCTCGGCTGAGTCGAGATTCTTCCTTGAAAAGCGCTTCATCCTCCAAGCTACTCAACAGAGACTCCACAACCTCAATAGCGGTGTTTTGTTTCTTCTCCTTGTCATATTGCGTGTGTAAAGACACTTCAGGCTGAACGCTCATTGAAATTTTAGATTTCTTTAGCTATTAAAAAAAAGAATTTCTGAATTATTTCGATTATTCGATGTGTTTTATATAGTAAATGGTATTTACGGTGAGATGCTTCGTGCGAACGTTCTCTGATAAGAGACTGGTCTTGCAAAACGGCATCTGATAAGTAAATAATTTCTTTATCATTGACAACCTACAGTGTTAGATTGTGGGGATTCTATGTCCCCTTTGTTGAACCCCTTTTTAAGCCATAGTAATGTTTAAACTGCTATATCAACTCTACCTTCCATTGTAAGTTGGGGGGAAAACTGAGTTCGAATGAATATGTCAATTCAATACTTGCAACATTCAGAAGCTGAACATTGGTCATACAAAGTTCGATACAATCATGCACGTATGAAGACAAATGTTAGTGGTATCGTGGGTCAATTTTTAGGTTGACGGCTGGTGCCGTGAACTCATTATCGAGTCTTATCAGTATATGGACAGGGCTTCAAATAATATTAGTGTCAATGTTCTGGTTAACTTTACAAACTGAAAACGTATCAGAAAAACTAGACTGACCTTCAATTGCTGGTTTCATTCGAGTCAATTCCAGAATATCTTGCCTTTGTCATCCGAACTGAATATGCTTCCAGGCTAGATGTTCTTTAGCTTCGATTCGCGAAGATGCGGACTAAAATGCCACACGATAAGGATGTGAATTCTGGGGTTAAGGATACCGGAGCAAAAGAGATAAGCGGATTCCCTAGACCATAATCCCGCAACCAAAGCACAGATAACAGTGTGCGGACAAATTGGTGGTCACATAGGTTTCAGAATGGCAACCCGAACATTTCATTTGACGCCAATTGAGGTCTAAGGTGTCCATGTGTGCACATCGCCATGGATCCTTGGAGTTCAAGTTCTTATCTCCTTTTTTAATTAGATGCATGAGATGTCTCAGAGCAAATAATCAGAGAAACTTACACGGAAAGATTCAAGTTCAATCATGTTAATCTCTACACTGTGATAAATACAGACCCGTGAAGAAGGATTACAGAGGAATTGATAAGACAATCAAGGAGAACAATTCAATAGAATATTGTACATTTAAAAAAATATCAATAAAGAAATTATTTGATTTCAGGTATTTCATATAATTTGATTCTCATGTAAGGTTTGAGAAATTTGAGATATCATTTTGGAAGTAATTGTCAGGTTTCCGCAACTTTTGCAAAATCGTCAATTGCGAAACCTATGAAAAAAAATACTCAATGAATCAAAACTTTACTATCCAAGAGGTGAATAAAATAACCAGGAAGTAAGCACTCACATAATGGGATTTCAATTCACAAGAACAACCGAATGTCAAGTAAATTCGATGTAAAGAAATTGAGTGCCTGACCTGAGTGTCGCCAACCAAAACTTTTCAATCAATATAATCTCATATTGACTATATGTATCTTTTTGTTTATCGCTTTCCGACTGACTGAATTCTTAGCTTAGTTGTTAATTGATTAACACTGGAGTATCTCACACGATGTCCACAATTAATATTTCCATAGCTGAATGACACATCAAAGCGACAATCTAAATTTACACGATACTTTATTTAAACAGATGAAACATTTTTTTTTTTTTTTTGATTTTCGATTACATTTTACTCTTCTCAAATGAGCCTCCAATCAGAATACTAATTATATGCCACAGATGATTAAACTTGATGATTAATTATTTATACAGAAAGGGTTCTGTAAGTATCGGGCATGTGTCGGGAATTCTCCGATAATTCCGACATCCAAGACCAGGTTGCAATAGATAAGGAATCGTCAGAGAAATTTTGCGAGTGTGTGTTATCTTGGGGGCATAGTGTGAATAAACGACACTACGACTGGCCTGCGTAGATTCACGTCAAGATAAGGAATGACACAATGCTTACAGAATAAAATCATGTTCCCACATCGGAGTAGCACAGTCTTCTTTCCGCAACATAGGATTGCTTGGCATTCCATAATTGTTCAGCCTTCATACTCATCTTGCCAGTTAAATTATCGCACAAAATAGGTGACATCTGAATTAGTTCAACAACGAGTCAGCGAATCGGCTCACCTGGTTGAGTTGCAAACATTCTTACGTGTCAGCCTTAATTTCCATTCAAATTATTTCAAAATTGAAAGGTTGTCGGAAATTTATCATTTATATGTAAAATATTCCAAGAATGCTCTGGAGCCCAGCCCACTACATAGATTTTACAATGAGGTGTGTTCTCAACAGCGACATGACATTTAAAGATGGAGCTCTTCAAGACTGATATCACTTCCAGTAACCCATGTGGATATTTCACTTAAATCCTTGATCTTGTAGTTACCTCCACTGCGCCCTTGCAAGCTCTTCAAATCTCTTTCTTTTCCAGATTCTGGCCGCCAACGCCAGAACTTCTGTTTCTCTTCGTCAAGATTGATAGCGCCGTTCATAATGATTTCTGCAATGTACTTACCAACAATTGGCATGTACTTAAAACCCTGACCAGAATCTCCAGTACCCAAAATCAACCCGGCGTGTTCAGGATGTTTCGAAAACAAAAAGTGACGGTCTGGAGTGTCTGTGCACCAGCATATTTTAGCCACACAAAAGTCTCTCTCAGCGAATTGGGGAAACACCTGTCTAAGAAATGCTCTCATTTGCTTCTCAGCCTCTTCGGGGATAGCATCTTTGAATAACGGCACAGAGTCCTTTCCCACAAAGTTCGTGTAGCCAGGGAACTCGTTGCAAAATTTTAACTCATTGTTCTCGTCAGGCTCAAATATAAATCCGAAATCAAGATTCAACACTACAGGCATGTTTTTGAGAGCCCGTGCTTCTTCTTCTGACAACTTGATGTGGCCAACTGTCCAGCACTTGGCGAGAAGTTGATTTCCGAAGTTCAAAAGTTTATGTGAACATGCTCCAGCACAAATAACGGTCTTATCTGCTGGAAATATTGTTCCACTATAAGTTCTAACACCGCAACATCTCCCCGATGAATCGTATATAATTTCCTCTGCAGCATCCACAACGAAATTTGCACCCAATTTGACACATTCGCGAGCGCAATTTTCAAGGGCTAACCTCGCGAATGTCCATCCACAATTATTCTCTTGTACATATCCATACCAACCTTGGTACTGTCCACCCGCTGGAGATGTTCCATTGATGACCGCTGCGTAATCCTGTGGATTATTCAATCGCTTCACATTGTCGCCTCTTCTCTTCAAATATTCATACCTGTGGTCGATACTAGCTCGTTCCTTCTCATTGAGTGCTGCGTAGATGATTCCAGTCTCATGTAGAGCCGGAGAGAAAACCGGATCCGACCTCCAGGCACTCAAAGCCTCCATTCCTAACTTTGCGTAAAAGTCTGAATCTGATGAAGTCTGTAAAATCTTATTGACGTCGTTTCCTGCGGAAAGAGGTGATGGTACAGCATATGGATCGATCAAGGTTACATTCTTTTGGCCGTTCCTCAAGAGGTGGAGTGCAGTTGAGAGACCAAAGGTTCCAGCACCGATTATAACAATTTTCTCGCTAGACATTTAGAGAATGCGTGACCAGATCACGGGCCAATCAGTCTATATAAACGCAATTCTCAATTATTTTCTCTCCTCTCTTCGACCTTCCTGGAAACTCGGTGAATTAAATGATGTGCGTGGAGTGGAACTCCTTCCCAAAATGGTCCAAAAAATAGCGAACAATCAGTGCTTGTATGCCTTATCAGGAATGAATTCCGCTCCGAGAACAGAATACAATAGTGAATATGAAGATTATTATGATAACAAATATTAGCAATATTGAGATGAGCCTTTCTTGAAAGACTTTTGGTAGGTTTTCTTGATCCTTTGTGCCCATTTCAAAGTCTTTCCGTGGTTGCCTCGTGTTCTGACTTTTCCCCCCATTTCCTTATATGGAATACTTCACCACTCTGGTGGTTACCATAAGCATGACAGGACCATTTGATGGAAGGTGAAGGCGACAAATTGAGGAGAAACTCTACAAGAATGACTACTTTTGGCAGATCTTTCAGCCGCTCCGATCAAAATCTCTTAGACCTTCCAAGTCTCCTTCAGATCTGTGCAGCCCGATGTGGCATTAAGAATTGTATGGATGCACCTTCCTGCCATTCTTCAAATCTGATAGCGCGCTCAAACTCTCCTTATCAGTAATGTGTTTAAATATGTGTAGAAATCTGCCCACTTGTTGCAAAATTAACTGTTCATGAGCGAGGATAAGAAGCTAACTGTTCTGGTCAACACTGAGACTGGTCTTGCACTGATTGAAGAGCCTACTAACTTCAATGATTTGAAGCTTACTTTACAAGAGAAAAGGTCACTTTTCTTCTCCAGGAACAATCCTACTTCCACCAATAGGAAGAAACCTTTCTTCTTTTGGAACCCACCAGGTCGTTCTTCCTATGAGAAGAAGCTTGTGCGCAAGATTGACTGCTTAGTTCTCACTTATGTGTGCTTGTCGTTCTTTGCTAAGTACCTTGACCAGTCTAACATAAGTAATGCCTATGTGTCGGGAATGAGGGAAGCTTTGCACATGGAAGGAAACATGTACAACTGGCTTGGCCAGGCCTTCTTCATCAGTTATGCAATTTGTGGTCTCTTTGGAACCTTGTTGATCACCAGATTCCCTGCTTATATTATTCTTCCACTTTTTGAGATTATCTGGGCTATTATGTGTCTCTTAAATATCACCTGTGACACGTACACCAAGATTCTCATGTTGCGAGTTATCCAGGGTGGCTTTTCGGGTCTTGCTTACCCAGCTGCTAACTACATTTTGGGTAGTTGGTATACAGAAGAGGAACTCAATGTAAGAACTGGTATCTTCGTCGCTGCTGGTTCGGCTGGAGGCATGTTTGGAGGATACATTCAATCTGGAATCCAGGCTCATATGGATGGAAAATCTGGTCTTCCAGGTTGGAAGTGGATTTTTGTGATTGACTTCCTCATCACACTTCCTATCGCAGCTTTTGGGTACTTTCTTCTTCCAGGTGATCCAAACAAGCCTAGAAAATCCTTATTCTTGACTGACGAGGATTTCGAATACTGTCGCAAGAGAATGCAAGTTGTTGAAAATGTTGACAAGGTCAACAAGTTTGACATCACGATAATCAAGCGCTTGTTTACTTCCTGGCAATTCTACACGTTCACGACGGGCTACGTGGTGAGTCAACTAGTGGAAGAAGGCACGAATTATTGGGGCATTGTACTTGAATTACAAGGTTACAATGTTTATGACAGGAATAATATTCCAACAATTCAACCTGCCGTGAAGATTGTGTCGAGTATTATTGCTGGTTTGTACATGGATGTTCGAGGTAAGAAATGGGAAATGTACTTAATTATTTGTGCTTTCTGGATCAGTGGCTTGAGTATTTCTTTAAAATATGATGTCGCTAAATCTGCTCAGTTTTATGGATACTCTATTCTTGGTGTGTGCGCTGCATTTTCAGTAATTATCGTCAGTTGGGCTAATGACATGTGCAGAGAGGATGATCAGTTGAGAGCTGGCGTTTTGGGTTCATTCAATATGGTATTCATGGCTGTGGATATTCCATATGCAACTACGGTATGGAACACTGAAAAGGGACCAAGATTCCATGAGGGTTATTCATTCAGCTTGGGCCTTTGCTCTTTTTTAGTTATATTCCTTGGCCTCATCTTGTTGTTTGACAGATATCAGAACAGAGTGCGTGACTATTATGACGATCTTGTTCATAGCAGGGTTCCTGTGACATTGACAAATGACAAAGAGTCAACATTTACGTGACGATAACTTGGCTCAATATGTTTATGAAAGTTAGATTTTCCATTTACGCTGTATTACGATATTATAGATCGTCCAGAGTTCCAGAAACTACAGTTACTCTGTGTTTACAAAACTCAATCGCCAGAGCAGCACAGCTGCCCTAAAATGTTATAAAATCAAACATCACTTTTTCTCTACTTATCCTCGGTTTAAATAGCCATAAGATTAAAAAACGTAAAAAAAGAGGTTCTATCTATTTGAACTTCTTCAATGAAGTCCAAGCTGTTTTCTATGTACTACTGAATGCAATTCAATAGTACTGTAAACCAGAAGTGAAAAAGTAAAAAAAAAAATAAAACAACTTCTTGTGTCGTATTTTGGGGCGTGGATGTGTGAAGTTAGATCACTGCAAGAACGAAGAGTCCGAGGATCGTTCCCACACCGATTTGCTGAGTTGAGCCAGCACCGACAACCTCCAAAGTAAACGATGAACTGACACTAACAAGACTTAGGGATTGGCTTAGTGTCCTGAAGGTCAAAATTGACAGAGTTGACGATTCCGCATCAGTCACAACAGCCACATTATAAAGAGAATTGGTGACTGACAGAGTTTCCTTTGGGCTGAGTTCCCCGGAGGCATTAGAGCTACTGGCCATCTTCCCAGTGGATTCAGAATTGCCAGGTTCGAGGTGTGTTGATGAGGTGGCAGCTGAGGAATTCTCAAGAATGGGTGCCGTCACCGTGACGGTCAGACCAAGTACGTTCGTGGTAGTATACGTACCTGTGGTCGTTTTAAACTCCAAAATTTCGGCCGCCAAATACTCCAGTCCGGAGTCATCTGTCTTCAATTGCTCAACAGCACAAATAGTAATTAGTTGACCGATCGAGTCAGTCGCATTCACAGTGATTGTGTGCCTATCGAGTACAACAGAAGCCAAAGTAATTTGATTTTCATCAACATCGCCTGTCACGTACACATAACCACACACAGTAGTTGTGTTACCCTCGACAAGAGTCGTGGTCCACGTGGATGAATCAGGAGTAGAATCGGAGCTAACATCATATGTAATCGCCTTGGAACTATCATTTTTATCACCGTAACCTATCGATTCACTAGAAGTTGAACTCAACCTAGTATCAGATGAAACATTCACAATCCCAGAATCTGTCTCGGTAGATCTATCAGATGAGGTGATCCAAATGGAGGAATACACTGTGCCAGGTAAAGAATTTGGAAACGACAAGGTAGTGGTAAACAAAGATCCCGCAGAGTTAGTGCTAACATTCACAACTTCAGAGTCTGTTTTAACTGATCCACCGGAATTAGTAGTGGCCCAAGTAGTTATATACTTAGTACCACCATTATCAAGCATAGAAGTAGTGTCAAACAAAGAGCTAGATGGTTCAGTGGTGACAGACACTGATTCAGTCCCAACAAAAGCCAGAGATAGAGCTGAGGTCCAAGTCAAAATAGATGAAGTGAGGGACAAACAACCCTCTTCATCTCTTCGACAAATAACAACACTATCAGATACCAGTGACAGCGACGTGGTTGAGTTCAACCAGAGGCCCGAATGAGAAGTATAAGACGAACCAATCTGTGTACTCTCGGTGGGGTCTGAACTAATCCAAGTACTTCCCTCACTGGAAAAGATAGGGAAATCAGAGGTGGTAGTAAATAACGAACCCGCAGAAACGGTTTCGACCGATCCATCAGAATTAATAGTCGTCCATGTCGTGGTGTATTCGGTTCCCGCTATTGACTTTGGAAACTCAGAGGTAGTAGTGAAGAACGATCCCGCAGAGTTGGTGCTCACAATGACGACTCCCGAGTCGGTTTCGACCGATCCATCGGAAACAGTAGTCATCCATGTCGTGGTGTATTCGGTTCCCGCTATTGACTTTGGAAACTGAGAGGTAGTAGTGAAGAACGAACCCGCAGAGTTGGTGCTCACAATGACGACTCCAGAGTGGGTTTCGACCGATCCATCGGAATTAGTAGTCGTCCATGTCGTCGTGTGACTAGTCAAGTTAGGGAACTCAGACGTAGTAGTGAAGAACGAACCCGCAGAGTTGGTGCTGATGATCACAATACCAGAGTCGGTTTCGACCGATCCATCGGAATTAGTAGTCGTCCATGTCGTGGTGTATTCGGTTCCCGCTATTGACTTTGGAAACTCAGAGGTAGTAGTGAAGAACGAACCCGCAGAGTTGGTGCTCACAATGACCACTCCAGAGTCGGTTTCGACCGATCCATCGGAATTAGTAGTCGTCCATGTCGTCGTGTAACTAGTCAAGTTAGGGAACTCAGACGTAGTAGTGAAGAACGATCCCGCAGAGTTGGTGCTGATGATCACAATACCAGAGTCGGTTTCGACCGATCCATCGGAATTAGTAGTCGTCCATGTCGTCGTGTAACTAGTCAAGTTAGGGAACTCAGACGTAGTAGTGAAGAACGATCCCGCAGAGTTGGTGCTGATGATCACAATACCAGAGTCGGTTTCGACCGATCCATCGGAATTAGTAGTCGTCCACGTCGTCGTGTAACTAGTCAAGTTAGGGAACTCAGACGTAGTAGTGAAGAACAATCCCGCAGAGTTGGTGCTCACAATGACGACTCCAGAGTCGGTTTCGACCGATCCATCGGAATTAGTAGTCGTCCATGTCGTGGTGTATTCGGTTCCCGCTATTGACTTTGGAAACTCAGAGGTAGTAGTGAAGAACGAACCCGCAGAGTTGGTGCTGATGATCACAATACCAGAGTCGGTTTCGACCGATCCATCGGAATTAGTAGTCGTCCACGTCGTCGTGTAACTAGTCAAGTTAGGGAACTCAGACGTAGTAGTGAAGAACGAACCCGCAGAGTTGGTGCTGATGATCACAATACCAGAGTCGGTTTCGACCGATCCATCGGAATTAGTAGTCGTCCATGTCGTCGTGTAACTAGTCAAGTTAGGGAACTCAGACGTAGTAGTGAAGAACGAACCCGCAGAGTTGGTGCTCACAATGACGACTCCAGAGTCGGTTTCGACCGATCCATCGGAATTAGTAGTCGTCCATGTCGTGGTGTAACTAGTCAAGTTAGGGAACTCAGACGTAGTAGTGAAGAACGATCCCGCAGAGTTGGTGCTGATGATCACAATACCAGAGTCGGTTTCGAACGAACCGTCGGAATTAGTAGTCGTCCATGTCGTCGTGTAACTAGTCAAGTTAGGGAACTCAGACGTAGTAGTGAAGAACGATCCCGCAGAGTTGGTGCTGATGATCACAATACCAGAGTCGGTTTCGACCGATCCATCGGAATTAGTAGTCGTCCACGTCGTCGTGTAACTAGTCAAGTTAGGGAACTCAGACGTAGTAGTGAAGAACAATCCCGCAGAGTTGGTGCTCACAATGACGACTCCAGAGTCGGTTTCGACCGATCCATCGGAATTAGTAGTCGTCCATGTCGTGGTGTATTCGGTTCCCGCTATTGACTTTGGAAACTCAGAGGTAGTAGTGAAGAACGAACCCGCAGAGTTGGTGCTGATGATCACAATACCAGAGTCGGTTTCGACCGATCCATCGGAATTAGTAGTCGTCCACGTCGTCGTGTAACTAGTCAAGTTAGGGAACTCAGACGTAGTAGTGAAGAACGAACCCGCAGAGTTGGTGCTGATGATCACAATACCAGAGTCGGTTTCGACCGATCCATCGGAATTAGTAGTCGTCCATGTCGTCGTGTAACTAGTCAAGTTAGGGAACTCAGACGTAGTAGTGAAGAACGATCCCGCAGAGTTGGTGCTGATGATCACAATACCAGAGTCGGTTTCGACCGATCCATCGGAATTAGTAGTCGTCCATGTCGTCGTGTAACTAGTCAAGTTAGGGAACTCAGACGTAGTAGTGAAGAACGAACCCGCAGAGTTGGTGCTCACAATGACGACTCCAGAGTCGGTTTCGACCGATCCATCGGAATTAGTAGTCGTCCATGTCGTGGTGTAACTAGTCAAGTTAGGGAACTCAGACGTAGTAGTGAAGAACGATCCCGCAGAGTTGGTGCTGATGATCACAATACCAGAGTCGGTTTCGAACGAACCGTCGGAATTAGTAGTCGTCCATGTCGTCGTGTAACTAGTCAAGTTAGGGAACTCAGACGTAGTAGTGAAGAACGATCCCGCAGAGTTGGTGCTGATGATCACAATACCAGAGTCGGTTTCGACCGATCCATCGGAATTAGTAGTCGTCCACGTCGTCGTGTAACTAGTCAAGTTAGGGAACTCAGACGTAGTAGTGAAGAACAATCCCGCAGAGTTGGTGCTCACAATGACGACTCCAGAGTCGGTTTCGACCGATCCATCGGAATTAGTAGTCGTCCATGTCGTGGTGTATTCGGTTCCCGCTATTGACTTTGGAAACTCAGAGGTAGTAGTGAAGAACGAACCCGCAGAGTTGGTGCTGATGATCACAATACCAGAGTCGGTTTCGACCGATCCATCGGAATTAGTAGTCGTCCACGTCGTCGTGTAACTAGTCAAGTTAGGGAACTCAGACGTAGTAGTGAAGAACGAACCCGCAGAGTTGGTGCTGATGATCACAATACCAGAGTCGGTTTCGACCGATCCATCGGAATTAGTAGTCGTCCACGTCGTCGTGTAACTAGTCAAGTTAGGGAACTCAGACGTAGTAGTGAAGAACGAACCCGCAGAGTTGGTGCTGATGATCACAATACCAGAGTCGGTTTCGACCGATCCATCGGAATTAGTAGTCGTCCACGTCGTCGTGTAACTAGTCAAGTTAGGGAACTCAGACGTAGTAGTGAAGAACGAACCCGCAGAGTTGGTGCTGATGATCACAATACCAGAGTCGGTTTCGACCGATCCATCGGAATTAGTAGTCGTCCATGTCGTCGTGTAACTAGTCAAGTTAGGGAACTCAGACGTAGTAGTGAAGAACGATCCCGCAGAGTTGGTGCTGATGATCACAATACCAGAGTCGGTTTCGACCGATCCATCGGAATTAGTAGTCGTCCATGTCGTCGTGTAACTAGTCAAGTTAGGGAACTCAGACGTAGTAGTGAAGAACGAACCCGCAGAGTTGGTGCTCACAATGACGACTCCAGAGTCGGTTTCGACCGATCCATCGGAATTAGTAGTCGTCCATGTCGTGGTGTAACTAGTCAAGTTAGGGAACTCAGACGTAGTAGTGAAGAACGATCCCGCAGAGTTGGTGCTGATGATCACAATACCAGAGTCGGTTTCGAACGAACCGTCGGAATTAGTAGTCGTCCATGTCGTCGTGTAACTAGTCAAGTTAGGGAACTCAGACGTAGTAGTGAAGAACGATCCCGCAGAGTTGGTGCTGATGATCACAATACCAGAGTCGGTTTCGACCGATCCATCGGAATTAGTAGTCGTCCACGTCGTCGTGTAACTAGTCAAGTTAGGGAACTCAGACGTAGTAGTGAAGAACAATCCCGCAGAGTTGGTGCTCACAATGACGACTCCAGAGTCGGTTTCGACCGATCCATCGGAATTAGTAGTCGTCCATGTCGTGGTGTATTCGGTTCCCGCTATTGACTTTGGAAACTCAGAGGTAGTAGTGAAGAACGAACCCGCAGAGTTGGTGCTGATGATCACAATACCAGAGTCGGTTTCGACCGATCCATCGGAATTAGTAGTCGTCCACGTCGTCGTGTAACTAGTCAAGTTAGGGAACTCAGACGTAGTAGTGAAGAACGATCCCGCAGAGTTGGTGCTGATGATCACAATACCAGAGTCGGTTTCGACCGATCCATCGGAATTAGTAGTCGTCCACGTCGTCGTGTAACTAGTCAAGTTAGGGAACTCAGACGTAGTAGTGAAGAACGAACCCGCAGAGTTGGTGCTGATGATCACAATACCAGAGTCGGTTTCGACCGATCCATCGGAATTAGTAGTCGTCCATGTCGTCGTGTAACTAGTCAAGTTAGGGAACTCAGACGTAGTAGTGAAGAACGATCCCGCAGAGTTGGTGCTGATGATCACAATACCAGAGTCGGTTTCGACCGATCCATCGGAATTAGTAGTCGTCCATGTCGTCGTGTAACTAGTCAAGTTAGGGAACTCAGACGTAGTAGTGAAGAACGAACCCGCAGAGTTGGTGCTCACAATGACGACTCCAGAGTCGGTTTCGACCGATCCATCGGAATTAGTAGTCGTCCATGTCGTGGTGTAACTAGTCAAGTTAGGGAACTCAGACGTAGTAGTGAAGAACGATCCCGCAGAGTTGGTGCTGATGATCACAATACCAGAGTCGGTTTCGAACGAACCGTCGGAATTAGTAGTCGTCCATGTCGTCGTGTAACTAGTCAAGTTAGGGAACTCAGACGTAGTAGTGAAGAACGATCCCGCAGAGTTGGTGCTGATGATCACAATACCAGAGTCGGTTTCGACCGATCCATCGGAATTAGTAGTCGTCCACGTCGTCGTGTAACTAGTCAAGTTAGGGAACTCAGACGTAGTAGTGAAGAACAATCCCGCAGAGTTGGTGCTCACAATGACGACTCCAGAGTCGGTTTCGACCGATCCATCGGAATTAGTAGTCGTCCATGTCGTGGTGTATTCGGTTCCCGCTATTGACTTTGGAAACTCAGAGGTAGTAGTGAAGAACGAACCCGCAGAGTTGGTGCTGATGATCACAATACCAGAGTCGGTTTCGACCGATCCATCGGAATTAGTAGTCGTCCACGTCGTCGTGTAACTAGTCAAGTTAGGGAACTCAGACGTAGTAGTGAAGAACGATCCCGCAGAGTTGGTGCTGATGATCACAATACCAGAGTCGGTTTCGACCGATCCATCGGAATTAGTAGTCGTCCACGTCGTCGTGTAACTAGTCAAGTTAGGGAACTCAGACGTAGTAGTGAAGAACGAACCCGCAGAGTTGGTGCTGATGATCACAATACCAGAGTCGGTTTCGACCGATCCATCGGAATTAGTAGTCGTCCATGTCGTCGTGTAACTAGTCAAGTTAGGGAACTCAGACGTAGTAGTGAAGAACGATCCCGCAGAGTTGGTGCTCACAATGACGACTCCAGAGTCGGTTTCGAACGAACCGTCGGAATTAGTAGTCGTCCATGTCGTGGTGTAACTAGTCAAGTTAGGGAACTCAGACGTAGTAGTGAAGAACGAACCCGCAGAGTTGGTGCTGATGATCACAATACCAGAGTCGGTTTCGACCGATCCATCGGAATTAGTAGTCGTCCATGTCGTCGTGTAACTAGTCAAGTTAGGGAACTCAGACGTAGTAGTGAAGAACGAACCCGCAGAGTTGGTGCTCACAATGACGACTCCAGAGTCGGTTTCGACCGATCCATCGGAATTAGTAGTCGTCCATGTCGTCGTGTAACTAGTCAAGTTAGGGAACTCAGACGTAGTAGTGAAGAACGAACCCGCAGAGTTGGTGCTCACAATGACGACTCCAGAGTCGGTTTCGACCGATCCATCGGAATTAGTAGTCGTCCACGTCGTCGTGTAACTAGTCAAGTTAGGGAACTCAGACGTAGTAGTGAAGAACGATCCCGCAGAGTTGGTGCTGATGATCACAATACCAGAGTCGGTTTCGACCGATCCATCGGAATTAGTAGTCGTCCATGTCGTGGTGTAACTAGTCAAGTTAGGGAACTCAGACGTAGTAGTGAAGAACGATCCCGCAGAGTTGGTGCTGATGATCACAATACCAGAGTCGGTTTCGACCGATCCATCGGAATTAGTAGTCGTCCACGTCGTCGTGTAACTAGTCAAGTTAGGGAACTCAGACGTAGTAGTGAAGAACGATCCCGCAGAGTTGGTGCTCACAATGACGACTCCAGAGTCGGTTTCGACCGATCCATCGGAATTAGTAGTCGTCCATGTCGTGGTGTAACTAGTCAAGTTAGGGAACTCAGACGTAGTAGTGAAGAACGATCCCGCAGAGTTGGTGCTGATGATCACAATACCAGAGTCGGTTTCGACCGATCCATCGGAATTAGTAGTCGTCCATGTCGTCGTGTAACTAGTCAAGTTAGGGAACTCAGACGTAGTAGTGAAGAACGAACCCGCAGAGTTGGTGCTCACAATGACGACTCCAGAGTCGGTTTCGACCGATCCATCGGAATTAGTAGTCGTCCATGTCGTGGTGTATTCGGTTCCCGCTATTGACTTTGGAAACTCAGAGGTAGTAGTGAAGAACGAACCCGCAGAGTTGGTGCTGATGATCACAATACCAGAGTCGGTTTCGACCGATCCATCGGAATTAGTAGTCGTCCACGTCGTCGTGTAACTAGTCAAGTTAGGGAACTCAGACGTAGTAGTGAAGAACGAACCCGCAGAGTTGGTGCTGATGATCACAATACCAGAGTCGGTTTCGACCGATCCATCGGAATTAGTAGTCGTCCACGTCGTCGTGTAACTAGTCAAGTTAGGGAACTCAGACGTAGTAGTGAAGAACGAACCCGCAGAGTTGGTGCTGATGATCACAATACCAGAGTCGGTTTCGACCGATCCATCGGAATTAGTAGTCGTCCATGTCGTCGTGTAACTAGTCAAGTTAGGGAACTCAGACGTAGTAGTGAAGAACGATCCCGCAGAGTTGGTGCTGATGATCACAATACCAGAGTCGGTTTTCGACCGATCCATCGGAATTAGTAGTCGTCCATGTCGTCGTGTAACTAGTCAAGTTAGGGAACTCAGACGTAGTAGTGAAGAACGAACCCGCAGAGTTGGTGCTCACAATGACGACTCCAGAGTCGGTTTCGACGATCCATCGGAATTAGTAGTCGTCCATGTCGTGGTGTAACTAGTCAAGTTAGGGAACTCAGACGTAGTAGTGAAGAACGATCCCGCAGAGTTGGTGCTGATGATCACAATACCAGAGTCGGTTTCGAACGAACCGTCGGAATTAGTAGTCGTCCATGTCGTCGTGTAACTAGTCAAGTTAGGGAACTCAGACGTAGTAGTGAAGAACGATCCCGCAGAGTTGGTGCTGATGATCACAATACCAGAGTCGGTTTTCGACCGATCCATCGGAATTAGTAGTCGTCCACGTCGTCGTGTAACTAGTCAAGTTAGGGAACTCAGACGTAGTAGTGAAGAACAATCCCGCAGAGTTGGTGCTCACAATGACGACTCCAGAGTCGGTTTCGACCGATCCATCGGAATTAGTAGTCGTCCATGTCGTGGTGTATTCGGTTCCCGCTATTGACTTTGGAAACTCAGAGGTAGTAGTGAAGAACGAACCCGCAGAGTTGGTGCTGATGATCACAATACCAGAGTCGGTTTCGACCGATCCATCGGAATTAGTAGTCGTCCACGTCGTCGTGTAACTAGTCAAGTTAGGGAACTCAGACGTAGTAGTGAAGAACGATCCGCAGAGTTGGTGCTGATGATCACAATACCAGAGTCGGTTTCGACCGATCCATCGGAATTAGTAGTCGTCCACGTCGTCGTGTAACTAGTCAAGTTAGGGAACTCAGACGTAGTAGTGAAGAACGAACCCGCAGAGTTGGTGCTGATGATCACAATACCAGAGTCGGTTTCGACCGATCCATCGGAATTAGTAGTCGTCCATGTCGTCGTGTAACTAGTCAAGTTAGGGAACTCAGACGTAGTAGTGAAGAACGATCCCGCAGAGTTGGTGCTCACAATGACGACTCCAGAGTCGGTTTCGAACGAACCGTCGGAATTAGTAGTCGTCCATGTCGTGGTGTAACTAGTCAAGTTAGGGAACTCAGACGTAGTAGTGAAGAACGAACCCGCAGAGTTGGTGCTGATGATCACAATACCAGAGTCGGTTTCGACCGATCCATCGGAATTAGTAGTCGTCCATGTCGTCGTGTAACTAGTCAAGTTAGGGAACTCAGACGTAGTAGTGAAGAACGAACCCGCAGAGTTGGTGCTCACAATGACGACTCCAGAGTCGGTTTCGACCGATCCATCGGAATTAGTAGTCGTCCATGTCGTCGTGTAACTAGTCAAGTTAGGGAACTCAGACGTAGTAGTGAAGAACGAACCCGCAGAGTTGGTGCTCACAATGACGACTCCAGAGTCGGTTTCGACCGATCCATCGGAATTAGTAGTCGTCCACGTCGTCGTGTAACTAGTCAAGTTAGGGAACTCAGACGTAGTAGTGAAGAACGATCCCGCAGAGTTTGGTGCTGATGATCACAATACCAGAGTCGGTTTCGACCGATCCATCGGAATTAGTAGTCGTCCATGTCGTGGTGTAACTAGTCAAGTTAGGGAACTCAGACGTAGTAGTGAAGAACGATCCCGCAGAGTTGGTGCTGATGATCACAATACCAGAGTCGGTTTCGACCGATCCATCGGAATTAGTAGTCGTCCACGTCGTCGTGTAACTAGTCAAGTTAGGGAACTCAGACGTAGTAGTGAAGAACGATCCCGCAGAGTTGGTGCTCACAATGACGACTCCAGAGTCGGTTTCGACCGATCCATCGGAATTAGTAGTCGTCCATGTCGTGGTGTAACTAGTCAAGTTAGGGAACTCAGACGTAGTAGTGAAGAACGATCCGCAGAGTTGGTGCTGATGATCACAATACCAGAGTCGGTTTCGACCGATCCATCGGAATTAGTAGTCGTCCATGTCGTCGTGTAACTAGTCAAGTTAGGGAACTCAGACGTAGTAGTGAAGAACGAACCCGCAGAGTTGGTGCTCACAATGACGACTCCAGAGTCGGTTTCGACCGATCCATCGGAATTAGTAGTCGTCCATGTCGTGGTGTATTCGGTTCCCGCTATTGACTTTGGAAACTCAGAGGTAGTAGTGAAGAACGAACCCGCAGAGTTGGTGCTGATGATCACAATACCAGAGTCGGTTTCGACCGATCCATCGGAATTAGTAGTCGTCCACGTCGTCGTGTAACTAGTCAAGTTAGGGAACTCAGACGTAGTAGTGAAGAACGAACCCGCAGAGTTGGTGCTGATGATCACAATACCAGAGTCGGTTTCGACCGATCCATCGGAATTAGTAGTCGTCCACGTCGTCGTGTAACTAGTCAAGTTAGGGAACTCAGACGTAGTAGTGAAGAACGAACCCGCAGAGTTGGTGCTGATGATCACAATACCAGAGTCGGTTTCGACCGATCCATCGGAATTAGTAGTCGTCCATGTCGTCGTGTAACTAGTCAAGTTAGGGAACTCAGACGTAGTAGTGAAGAACGATCCCGCAGAGTTGGTGCTGATGATCACAATACCAGAGTCGGTTTCGACCGATCCATCGGAATTAGTAGTCGTCCATGTCGTCGTGTAACTAGTCAAGTTAGGGAACTCAGACGTAGTAGTGAAGAACGAACCCGCAGAGTTGGTGCTCACAATGACGACTCCAGAGTCGGTTTCGACCGATCCATCGGAATTAGTAGTCGTCCATGTCGTGGTGTAACTAGTCAAGTTAGGGAACTCAGACGTAGTAGTGAAGAACGATCCCGCAGAGTTGGTGCTGATGATCACAATACCAGAGTCGGTTTCGAACGAACCGTCGGAATTAGTAGTCGTCCATGTCGTCGTGTAACTAGTCAAGTTAGGGAACTCAGACGTAGTAGTGAAGAACGATCCCGCAGAGTTGGTGCTGATGATCACAATACCAGAGTCGGTTTCGACCGATCCATCGGAATTAGTAGTCGTCCACGTCGTCGTGTAACTAGTCAAGTTAGGGAACTCAGACGTAGTAGTGAAGAACAATCCCGCAGAGTTGGTGCTCACAATGACGACTCCAGAGTCGGTTTCGACCGATCCATCGGAATTAGTAGTCGTCCATGTCGTGGTGTATTCGGTTCCCGCTATTGACTTTGGAAACTCAGAGGTAGTAGTGAAGAACGAACCCGCAGAGTTGGTGCTGATGATCACAATACCAGAGTCGGTTTCGACCGATCCATCGGAATTAGTAGTCGTCCACGTCGTCGTGTAACTAGTCAAGTTAGGGAACTCAGACGTAGTAGTGAAGAACGATCCCGCAGAGTTGGTGCTGATGATCACAATACCAGAGTCGGTTTCGACCGATCCATCGGAATTAGTAGTCGTCCACGTCGTCGTGTAACTAGTCAAGTTAGGGAACTCAGACGTAGTAGTGAAGAACGAACCCGCAGAGTTGGTGCTGATGATCACAATACCAGAGTCGGTTTTCGACGATCCATCGGAATTAGTAGTCGTCCATGTCGTCGTGTAACTAGTCAAGTTAGGGAACTCAGACGTAGTAGTTGAAGAACGATCCCGCAGAGTTGGTGCTGATGATCACAATACCAGAGTCGGTTTCGACCGATCCATCGGAATTTAGTAGTCGTCCATGTCGTCGGTGTAACTAGTCAAGTTAGGGAACTCAGACGTAGTAGTGAAAGAACGAACCCGCAGAGTTGGTGCTCACAATGACGACTCCAGAGTCGGTTTCGAACCGATCCATCGGAATTAGTAGTCGTCCATGTCGTGGTGTAACTAGTCAAGTTAGGGAACTCAGACGTAGTAGTGAAGAACGATCCCGCAGAGTTGGTGCTGATGATCACAATACCAGAGTCGGTTTCGAACGAACCGTCGGAATTAGTAGTCGTCCATGTCGTCGTGTAACTAGTCAAGTTAGGGAACTCAGACGTAGTAGTGAAGAACGAATCCCGCAGAGTTGGTGCTGATGATCACAATACCAGAGTCGGTTTCGACCGATCCATCGGAATTAGTAGTCGTCCACGTCGTCGTGTAACTAGTCAAGTTAGGGAAACTCAGACGTAGTAGTGAAGAACAATCCCGCAGAGTTGGTGCTCACAATGACGACTCCAGAGTCGGTTTTCGACCGATCCATCGGAATTAGTAGTCGTCCACGTCGTCGTGTAACTAGTCAAGTTAGGGAACTCAGACGTAGTAGTGAAGAAACGAACCCGCAGAGTTGGTGCTCACAATGACGACTCCAGAGTCGGTTTCGACCGATCCATCGGAATTAGTAGTCGTCCATGTCGTGGTGTATTCGGTTCCCGCTATTGACTTTGGAACCTCAGAGGTAGTAGTGAAAGAACGAACCCGCAGAGTTGGTGCTGATGATCACAATACCAGAGTCGGTTTCGACGATCCATCGGAATTAGTAGTCGTCCATGTCGTCGTGTAACTAGTCAAGTTAGGGAAACTCAGACGTAGTAGTGAAGAACGATCCCGCAGAGTTGGTGCTGATGATCACAATACCAGAGTCGGTTTCGACCGATCCATCGGAATTAGTAGTCGTCCACGTCGTCGTGTAACTAGTCAAGTTAGGGAACTCAGACGTAGTAGTGAAGAACGATCCCGCAGAGTTGGTGCTCACAATGACGACTCCAGAGTCGGTTTCGACCGATCCATCGGAATTAGTAGTCGTCCATGTCGTGGTGTATTCGGTTCCCCTATTGACTTTGGAAACTCAGAGGTAGTAGTGAAGAACGAACCCGCAGAGTTGGTTGCTGATGATCACAATACCAGAGTCGGTTTCGAACGAACCGTCGGAATTAGTAGTCGTCCATGTCGTCGTGTAACTAGTCAAGTTAGGGAACTCAGACGTAGTAGTGAAGAACGAACCCGCAGAGTTGGTGCTCACAATGACGACTCCAGAGTCGGTTTCGAACGAACCGTCGGAATTAGTAGTCGTCCATGTCGTGGTGTAACTAGTCAAGTTAGGGAACTCAGACGTAGTAGTGAAGAACGATCCCGCAGAGTTGGTGCTGATGATCACAATACCAGAGTCGGTTTCGACCGATCCATCGGAATTAGTAGTCGTCACGTCGTGGTGTATTCGGTTCCCGCTATTGACTTTGGAACCTCAGAGTAGTAGTGAAGAACGATCCCGCAGAGTTGGTGCTGATGATCACAATACCAGAGTCGGTTTCGACCGATCCATCGGAATTAGTAGTCGTCCATGTCGTCGTGTAACTAGTCAAGTTAGGGAACTCAGACGTAGTAGTGAAGAACGAACCCGCAGAGTTGGTGCTCACAATGACGACTCCAGAGTCGGTTTCGACCGATCCATCGGAATTAGTAGTCGTCCATGTCGTGGTGTATTCGGTTCCCGCTATTGACTTTGGAACCTTCAGAGGTAGTAGTGAAGAAACGAACACCGTCAGTATCGTGTGGTGACTGCAGTTGAACTCAGCAAGTCGACCCAGAGTTCGTGTTTCGACCGATCCATCGGAATTAGTAGTCGTCCATGTCGTCGTGTAACTAGTCAAGTTAGGGAACTCAGACGTAGTAGTGAAGAACGATCCCGCAGAGTTGGTGCTGATGATCACAATACCAGAGTCGGTTTCGACCGATCCATCGGAATTTAGTAGTCGTCCACGTCGTCGTGTAACTAGTCAAGTTAGGGAACTCAGACGTAGTAGTGAAGAACGATCCCGCAGAGTTGGTGCTCACAATGACGACTCCAGAGTCGGTTTTCGACCGATCCATCGGAATTAGTAGTCGTCCATGTCGTGGTGTATTCGGTTCCCGCTATTGACTTTGGAAACTCAGAGGTAGTAGTGAAGAACGAACCCGCAGAGTTGGTGCTGATGATCACAATACCAGAGTCGGTTTCGAACGAACCGTCGGAATTAGTAGTCGTCCATGTCGTCGTGTAACTAGTCAAGTTAGGGAACTCAGACGTAGTAGTGAAGAACGAACCCGCAGAGTTGTGCTCACAATGACGACTCCAGAGTCGGTTTCGAACGAACCGTCGGAATTAGTAGTCGTCCATGTCGTGGTGTAACTAGTCAAGTTAGGGAACTCAGACGTAGTAGTGAAGAACGAACCCGCAGAGTTGGTGCTCACAATGACGACTCCAGAGTCGGTTTCGACCGATCCATCGGAATTAGTAGTCGTCCATGTCGTCGTGTAACTAGTCAAGTTAGGGAACTCAGACGTAGTAGTGAAGAACGATCCCGCAGAGTTGGTGCTGATGATCACAATACCAGAGTCGGTTTCGACCGATCCATCGGAATTAGTAGTCGTCCATGTCGTGGTGTATTCGGTTCCCGCTATTGACTTTGGAAACTCAGAGGTAGTAGTGAAGAACGAACCCGCAGAGTTGGTGCTGATGATCACAATACCAGAGTCGGTTTCGACCGATCCATCGGAATTAGTAGTCGTCCACGTCGTCGTGTAACTAGTCAAGTTAGGGAACTCAGACGTAGTAGTGAAGAACGATCCCGCAGAGTTGGTGCTGATGATCACAATACCAGAGTCGGTTTCGACCGATCCATCGGAATTAGTAGTCGTCCACGTCGTCGTGTAACTAGTCAAGTTAGGGAACTCAGACGTAGTAGTGAAGAACGATCCCGCAGAGTTGGTGCTGATGATCACAATACCAGAGTCGGTTTCGACCGATCCATCGGAATTAGTAGTCGTCCATGTCGTGGTGTATTCGGTTCCCGCTATTGACTTTGGAAACTCAGAGGTAGTAGTGAAGAACGAACCCGCAGAGTTGGTGCTGATGATCACAATACCAGAGTCGGTTTCGACCGATCCATCGGAATTAGTAGTCGTCCACGTCGTCGTGTAACTAGTCAAGTTAGGGAACTCAGACGTAGTAGTGAAGAACGATCCCGCAGAGTTGGTGCTGATGATCACAATACCAGAGTCGGTTTCGACCGATCCATCGGAATTAGTAGTCGTCCACGTCGTCGTGTAACTAGTCAAGTTAGGGAACTCAGACGTAGTAGTGAAGAACGATCCCGCAGAGTTGGTGCTGATGATCACAATACCAGAGTCGGTTTCGACCGATCCATCGGAATTAGTAGTCGTCCATGTCGTCGTGTAACTAGTCAAGTTAGGGAACTCAGACGTAGTAGTGAAGAACGAACCCGCAGAGTTGGTGCTGATGATCACAATACCAGAGTCGGTTTCGAACGAACCGTCGGAATTAGTAGTCGTCCATGTCGTCGTGTAACTAGTCAAGTTAGGGAACTCAGACGTAGTAGTGAAGAACGAACCCGCAGAGTTGGTGCTGATGATCACAATACCAGAGTCGGTTTCGACCGATCCATCGGAATTAGTAGTCGTCCATGTCGTCGTGTAACTAGTCAAGTTAGGGAACTCAGACGTAGTAGTGAAGAACGAACCCGCAGAGTTGGTGCTGATGATCACAATACCAGAGTCGGTTTCGAACGAACCGTCGGAATTAGTAGTCGTCCATGTCGTCGTGTAACTAGTCAAGTTAGGGAACTCAGACGTAGTAGTGAAGAACGAACCCGCAGAGTTGGTGCTGATGATCACAATACCAGAGTCGGTTTCGAACGAACCGTCGGAATTAGTAGTCGTCCATGTCGTCGTGTAACTAGTCAAGTTAGGGAACTCAGACGTAGTAGTCAAGAACGAACCCGCAGAGTTGGTGCTCACAATGACGACTCCAGAGTCGGTTTCGACCGATCCATCGGAATTAGTAGTCGTCCATGTCGTGGTGTAACTAGTCAAGTTAGGGAACTCAGACGTAGTAGTGAAGAACGATCCCGCAGAGTTGGTGCTGATGATCACAATACCAGAGTCGGTTTCGACCGATCCATCGGAATTAGTAGTCGTCCATGTCGTCGTGTAACTAGTCAAGTTAGGGAACTCAGACGTAGTAGTGAAGAACGAACCCGCAGAGTTGGTGCTCACAATGACGACTCCAGAGTCGGTTTCGACCGATCCATCGGAATTAGTAGTCGTCCACGTCGTCGTGTAACTAGTCAAGTTAGGGAACTCAGACGTAGTAGTGAAGAACGATCCCGCAGAGTTGGTGCTGATGATCACAATACCAGAGTCGGTTTCGACCGATCCATCGGAATTAGTAGTCGTCCATGTCGTCGTGTAACTAGTCAAGTTAGGGAACTCAGACGTAGTAGTGAAGAACGATCCCGCAGAGTTGGTGCTGATGATCACAATACCAGAGTCGGTTTCGACCGATCCATCGGAATTAGTAGTCGTCCACGTCGTCGTGTAACTAGTCAAGTTAGGGAACTCAGACGTAGTAGTGAAGAACGATCCCGCAGAGTTGGTGCTCACAATGACGACTCCAGAGTCGGTTTCGACCGATCCATCGGAATTAGTAGTCGTCCATGTCGTGGTGTAACTAGTCAAGTTAGGGAACTCAGACGTAGTAGTGAAGAACGATCCCGCAGAGTTGGTGCTGATGATCACAATACCAGAGTCGGTTTCGACCGATCCATCGGAATTAGTAGTCGTCCACGTCGTCGTGTAACTAGTCAAGTTAGGGAACTCAGACGTAGTAGTGAAGAACAATCCCGCAGAGTTGGTGCTCACAATGACGACTCCAGAGTCGGTTTCGACCGATCCATCGGAATTAGTAGTCGTCCATGTCGTGGTGTATTCGGTTCCCGCTATTGACTTTGGAAACTCAGAGGTAGTAGTGAAGAACGAACCCGCAGAGTTGGTGCTGATGATCACAATACCAGAGTCGGTTTCGAACGAACCGTCGGAATTAGTAGTCGTCCATGTCGTCGTGTAACTAGTCAAGTTAGGGAACTCAGACGTAGTAGTGAAGAACAATCCCGCAGAGTTGGTGCTCACAATGACGACTCCAGAGTCGGTTTCGACCGATCCATCGGAATTAGTAGTCGTCCATGTCGTGGTGTATTCGGTTCCCGCTATTGACTTTGGAAACTCAGAGGTAGTAGTGAAGAACGAACCCGCAGAGTTGGTGCTGATGATCACAATACCAGAGTCGGTTTCGAACGAACCGTCGGAATTAGTAGTCGTCCATGTCGTCGTGTAACTAGTCAAGTTAGGGAACTCAGACGTAGTAGTGAAGAACGAACCCGCAGAGTTGGTGCTCACAATGACGACTCCAGAGTCGGTTTCGACCGATCCATCGGAATTAGTAGTCGTCCATGTCGTGGTGTATTCGGTTCCCGCTATTGACTTTGGAAACTCAGAGGTAGTAGTGAAGAACGAACCCGCAGAGTTGGTGCTGATGATCACAATACCAGAGTCGGTTTCGAACGAACCGTCGGAATTAGTAGTCGTCCATGTCGTCGTGTAACTAGTCAAGTTAGGGAACTCAGACGTAGTAGTGAAGAACGAACCCGCAGAGTTGGTGCTCACAATGACGACTCCAGAGTCGGTTTCGAACGAACCGTCGGAATTAGTAGTCGTCCATGTCGTGGTGTAACTAGTCAAGTTAGGGAACTCAGACGTAGTCGTGAAGAACGAACCTGCGGAGTCGGTGCTAACAATAACGACACCAGAGTCGGTCTCAACTGATCCATCGGAATTGGTGGTGGTCCAGGTTGTAGTGTAAGTTGTCAAGTTAGGGAAATCAGAAGTAGTCGTGAAGAACGAACCTGCGGAGTCGGTGCTAACAATAACGACACCAGAGTCGGTCTCAACTGATCCATCGGAATTGGTGGTGGTCCAGGTTGTAGTGTAAGTTGTCAAGTTAGGGAACTCAGACGTAGTAGTGAAGAACGAACCTGCAGAGTCGGTGCTAACAATAACGACACCAGAGTTGGTTTCAACTGATCCGTCGGAATTGGTCGTCGTCCATGTGGTGGTGTATTCAGTTCCCGCAATAGATCTTGGGAAATCAGAAGTAGTCGTGAAGAACGAACCCGCGGAGTCGGTGCTAACAATAACGACACCAGAGTCGGTCTCAACTGATCCATCGGAATTGGTGGTGGTCCAGGTTGTAGTGTAAGTTGTCAAGTTAGGGAACTCAGAGGTAGTCGTGAAGAACGAACCTGCGGAGTCGGTGCTAACAATAACGACACCAGAGTCGGTCTCAACTGATCCATCGGAATTGGTGGTGGTCCAGGTTGTAGTGTAAGAAGTCACTATTCCAGCGAACTCAGAAGTGGTGGTGAAGAACGAACCGGCAGAGTCGGTGCTGACAATAACGACACCAGAGTCGGTCTCAACTGATCCATCGGAATTGGTGGTGGTCCAGGTTGTAGTGTAAGTTGTCAAGTTAGGGAACTCAGAAGTAGTGGTGAAGAACGAACCCGCAGAGTCGGTGCTAACAATAACGACACCAGAGTCGGTCTCAACTGATCCATCGGAATTGGTGGTGGTCCAGGTTGTAGTGTAAGTTGTCAAGTTAGGGAACTCAGAGGTAGTCGTGAAGAACGAACCCGCAGAGTCGGTGCTAACAATAACGACACCAGAATCGGTCTCAACTGATCCATCGGAATTGGTGGTGGTCCAGGTTGTAGTGTATTCAGTTCCCGCAATAGATCTTGGGAAATCAGAAGTAGTCGTGAAGAACGAACCCGCGGAGTCGGTGCTAACAATAACGACACCAGAGTCGGTCTCAACTGATCCATCGGAATTGGTGGTGGTCCAGGTTGTAGTGTAAGTTGTCAAGTTAGGGAACTCAGAGGTAGTCGTGAAGAACGAACCTGCGGAGTCGGTGCTAACAATAACGACACCAGAGTCGGTCTCAACTGATCCATCGGAATTGGTGGTGGTCCAGGTTGTAGTGTAAGTTGTCAAGTTAGGGAACTCAGAGGTAGTCGTGAAGAACGAACCTGCGGAGTCGGTGCTAACAATAACGACACCAGAGTCGGTCTCAACTGATCCATCGGAATTGGTGGTGGTCCAGGTTGTAGTGTAAGAAGTCACTATTCCAGCGAACTCAGAAGTGGTGGTGAAGAACGAACCTGCGGAGTCGGTGCTAACAATAACGACACCAGAGTCGGTCTCAACTGATCCATCGGAATTGGTGGTGGTCCAGGTTGTAGTGTAAGTTGTCAAGTTAGGAAACTCAGAAGTAGTGGTGAAGAACGAACCCGCAGAGTCGGTGCTAACAATAACGACACCAGAGTCGGTCTCAACTGATCCATCGGAATTGGTGGTGGTCCAGGTTGTAGTGTAAGTTGTCAAGTTAGGAAACTCTGATGATGCCTGTTCACTAGATGATTGTTGAGTGGACGACTGCTCAGTAGAAGACGATTCTTCAGTAGAAGACGATTCTTCCGTAGAAGACGATTCTTCCGTAGAAGACGATTCTTCAGTAGAGGAGGATTCTTCGGTAGAAGATGACTGCTCAGTAGAAGACGATTCTTGAGTAGAAGATGATTCTTCAGTAGAAGACGATTCTTCGGTAGAAGATGACTGCTCAGTAGAAGACGATTCTTGAGTAGAAGATGATTCTTCAGTAGAAGACGATTCTTCGGTAGAAGATGACTGCTCAGTAGAAGACGATTCTTGAGTAGAAGACGATTCTTGAGTAGAAGACGATTCTTCAGTAGAAGACGATTCTTCGGTAGAAGATGACTGCTCAGTAGAAGACGATTCTTCCGTAGAAGACGATTGTTCAGTAGAAGACGATTCTTCAGTAGAAGACGATTCTTCGGTAGAAGATGACTGCTCAGTAGAAGACGATTCTTCAGTAGAGGAGGATTCTTCGGTAGAAGATGACTGCTCAGTAGAAGACGATTCTTGAGTAGAAGACGATTCTTGAGTAGAAGATGATTCTTCAGTAGAAGACGATTCTTCGGTAGAAGATGACTGCTCAGTAGAAGACGATTCTTCAGTAGAAGACGATTGTTCAGTAGAAGACGATTCTTCAGTAGAAGACGATTCTTCGGTAGAAGATGACTGCTCAGTAGAAGACGATTCTTCAGTAGAGGAGGATTCTTCGGTAGAGGAGGATTCTTCGGTAGAAGATGACTGCTCAGTAGAAGACGATTCTTGAGTAGAAGACGATTCTTGAGTAGAAGATGATTCTTCAGTAGAAGACGATTCTTCGGTAGAAGACGATTCTTCAGTAGAAGACGATTCTTCAGTAGAAGACGATTCTTCAGTAGAAGACGATTCTTCAGTAGAAGACGATTCTTCGGTAGAAGATGACTGCTCAGTAGAAGACGATTCTTCAGTAGAGGAGGATTCTTCGGTAGAAGATGACTGCTCAGTAGAAGACGATTCTTGAGTAGAAGACGATTCTTCAGTAGAAGACGATTCTTCAGTAGAAGACGACTCTTCAGTAGAAGACGATTCTTCGGTAGAAGATGATTCTTGAGTTGAAGACGATTCTTGAGTAGAAGAGGACGACTGGACTGTGGAGCTTATTTCATTCACGGGTGGGTCAGGAAAGGCTTGACATGAACAGATGGATGGTGCCACATTGGGTGTTGATCCAGTGTACCAAATCTGAGTACCAGCATTTAGTATACCGTTTGTATCAAACTGATTCGTATCGTAGCCGCTTCCAATAGCAATGTTGATGCGGAAAACTCCGAAAAAGAAAGAAAGGGTAAGAACACCTGAATTGGAGTTGTAACTGTAGGTAGAAAAGCCAAGACTCACTTGGATGATGTTTCCATTTTGGAATCCATAAACAGTATAAGTAGAAGCGCCTGTTAAAGAATTGGATAATCCAGCAATTTCGAGTTTCGAAGTTGGGTCCGACAAGTAGATTTTCTGGTTGGAGCCTATGTTGTACAGGGCAAAATTTAGTTCGAAGGTTGAACTCCTCATGACGTTAATGCAACCGGATCCCAGGATATAAGTGGTTTGGTCCCATTGCAAATTGTAGAAACAAATAGTACCCGCGTTATTCACCGTTCCTAAAGTATTGGTAATAGATAAGAGCGAGGGAAGGCCCCGCTCTTGTCTCATATAGATCTTACCATTATTCGTAAAAGAGGTAGCTGATCCAAGTGTGATTGGAGGAGTCAAGGAAAAACTTGCCGTACCAAGCCACATATTTCCATTATTGACAAAACTTCCAATGGAAATCATACTATAAGAACTGACAACTGTGGAGCGAGTAGAATTGAAAGCAATATCACCATTGTTAAGTAATGTCCCAGAAGTTAAGGAGGCAGAGGCTGCCAACAAATTCGTGGCGGTGACATAAAAAGCACCACCAGAATCAACTTGAAGATTGCCAGTGATAGCTGTTAGCAAATTGTTCACAATAGAATAGTATACATCTGGGTAAACGTGAAGACTTCCAAGCTGTAAGTTGATAGGGCTCAACAACACAGTGTCTTGCGTGATATCAACAGCGTATGTAAAGCACCAAAGAAAGATTGATGCGACCAAAGTTTTCCAGTGCATTTCTTTCAGTGAGGCAGATTGGCAAAGATCTGGCATTACTAAGGTTTTTATAAGTTTCCTTCAAAGAAATTCGGGAAAACAGGAAACATTGGGTGCAAACTTTTAGCCGTCATACATGAACCTGGGGCTCAGAGCCAAGAGACTTGAGAAAGCAGAAAGATATCCAAACCAATCCAGTAAAAGAATTCATCTCATGAGTCTTGAAATTAAGTACCATGAACTTCGAATTAAACTCCCAGTTTCATGCTAACTTGCAAATTGGTTGCACCATGAAGCCATCACATCAATGCAAATATCACCAAGGTCAGCATTGTAGAAGGGCAATAAAACACGGTTGAAGAGGAATATATTTTATGTACGCTTACCAAAAGGGTCAAAATAATCTGCAATTGTGGAGATTAAAATATTTAATGCACCAGAAGCATGCTTTGCATGATCATATTGACGTTCCTATCAAGTTTGTTCGGGTTAATTGAACCTCAAATGCACATTCTGCATTCACCCACTGTCCCGTGCCCCTACGATTATTTTTGAGAATGCACAGGAAGGAATGTGTTTACACCAATGACAATACCCTCAAAAGTGATATGGACTACATAGAGCTCACCAGCATCGAAGTTGGAGCAAGGGAGACTGACCTACCGCCTCTCACTATTACAAGGTTCTAATGGGGTCTGCGTAAAATACAGAAGAAGAGCAAAATTGAATGCCTCAGTTAACCTCTCTGACTAAGTAGGTCCATCGAGAATTGTCAAAGGCAACACTTTAGCTTTTAACATTTTAGCTTTTAACATTTTAGCTTTTATCATCGCTTTCAGAGACGCGCAGCGATTAAATTGCGACCACAATTATATTGGCAAGAGCCCTACACTCGACATTGCAGACGCATATTTAGGAATTGACAAGTTATGATATGCATGTAGGCGAAGCAAACATTGTATAGGCGCATTTAGGTCATATTCGAAATAAAATAAGAATGGAAGATGGAAGATAGGTGAAACCAAAGTTACCCATATTTGAGAAATAGTGATAAAAGATGTTCGAAAATAATACTAGCAGTTCCCAGGTAAGGACGAGTGTGCTTTCTCAACATTGGGCGACTTCCTCAATTGAAGTTGTTGAATTTCGTAAATGTTTCCTAGCTCGAAAAAAAAAGGTTATTATGTGAGGGTAAGGGATCATAACCTGAGCATGCATGTCTAGCGCTGAAATTTAGTTCAGCAGTAAAGGACTCAATTTGTGTTTCCAGGACTAGGGGCTAAGATCTGAGGGAACAGTGAAATTTGCAATATTGTCCATAACCACCGCAATTCTGGCATTGTGAAAACAAGCTAAGCCGGAGGATTAGCTTGTCGCCAAGCGAATAAGCCTCCCGAATATTTGGTCGGAAAGACCATAGTCACAAACCATTTTGCTATGTTACACAGTGGACTTGCCCAACACCAGTGGTCACCTCTAAACCCTTGCCCTTAAACTGGAAATCTCATGCGAAGTTTACTCTGACGTGTAGCGGTTATTATACATCGCATTGCATTACACATTGTGCACGATAGTTGTCTTGTGTGAACTTGAATAAGACCAACCCTACCTAGTGGGATATTCTCTTCACGTGCGGTACTTTACATATTGGCACCAGATCGGATGTTTCTTTCAGTAAGCCATATTAAATCAGAGAACATTGATTCTCGGAATGGGGCCCTAAAAGTATAATGCTCAAATTGAGGATCCAAAAGGTTGTGAAGTGTTGACGTCAAATTTTGATGTGTTGACGTCAAGTTGTTCTGAAGACAACGCCACTCGCATTGCAATTATGTAGCCAAAGTTCGTCATTAATATTTTCCCCGTGCAAATGGCAACAAAATGCAATGAAGTCAGGAAACGCGAACCTAATGAATGCGTAGAATATCCTATGCGTGAAGGTCTAAGCGATTGTCGTCGGAATTGGAGTAAATGTATCCGCAGAAAAAGTCTAGAATTTGTCGAAACTCTGGAGTTCCGTGGTATTGGCAGCTTGTCAAGGCACAAATTACATCTCTCAAAAGTCTTGCAAATAGTATATGTTTATCCTACAGAAAGGTCCCTGGGATCTGCAAAATGAGTCGCTAAGCTAGCAGTTGTGGAACTCGCGACGGAACGTACATCCCTAGGCAATAGAGACAATATTGTTCAGATGTCCATTTCTTAAGCTTCATAGAAACCTAGTTACAGTCTGCATATATATTTACCTGCAGTCGGTACAGTTTCCCATTGCATGTATCTAAACGTCAATATGAACTTGTGCAGGATCTGAAACTAACCTCCAGTTCACGCCCAGAAGTCGGCCAACAGCTTGATGGCAGTTACAGCTTTAACGATTAGGTTGCGTGGTTCATCCCAAAAAGAAGACTTTATCTCAGAAACACCCCAGCAAGCATGAACGTAGATGGCAACAAGATGTACGCGGCCCACTTTCACTTAAGTGGCTATTGTGGAATGGACTGCCTGGTGGCATACTACTCAACCTCGCCAACTACCTGGAGATACTCGTAGTAAAACGCAATAATCTGCAAGTGAGAATCGAAAGGTATATTTTCGTTGGCGCCATGTGCATGGGCCTGAACCAGTGGTACCAACCCCGGTCTGTATCTGTAAATGTGTTTTGTCAAGCCCCAATAATACTGCGTATCGGTGTTACCAGCCGCCATACCTGGAGTTGCTATAATTCGTAAACCTTCAAATTCCTTTAATGTACCACGGCACACAACCTCATAAACATGGCGGAGTGTACCCGCAAATGTTTCCCAATGACCATCGTAAATGGGAGTGAAGGGAGAGGGCTCAAGGTTCCATGAAGTGGAGACTGTTATGTGGCCCTTTGCGGTAGGAGCTGAGATAGTTTCGCCTCCTATCTGGAGTCCCAAGTCAAAATTTTCGGCCACTGCTTGAATGTAGTGGGTATTGCGTTTCATCACTTCATCCACACTGCTTTCCACTGCGATTCGGTGGTTTATTACCAATTCGACGTGTTCAGGCAATGCGTTGGACTTCACGCCTCCATGAACAATATCCACAGCCTGCGAAGTGGTCACCAAGTATCTGCTGCCAAGATCTGAGTTGTAGATGTAATCTGCCACTTTTTTGCTGGCCGCCTTCGAAGTTTGAGACTCTTTGATGAGTCTTCGAATTTCGGGAGACACGGCGTCGGAGTGCTCTGCAATACATTGGTATTCGTAAAAGGTAGGGTTGCGGTCAGAAAATACTGGAGCGAAAGGGTTCTTCTCGAGACGTGTCACCAATTCACTGATGATACCAATAGATGTGTGGTCTGGAGGCACTGAAGAATGGCCACCAGGGGTATCGACCTCCACTTTTACATTTAACATACCCTTTTCGCCCGTTCCAATTAGGGCCAAAGCCACGTTTCCATGTTTCACCAATGATTGTCCACCTTCGTCCACTACGGCATAAAGCCCATTTTCTCCGTACCTTTGCAAAAGGAACTCAGAAATGTGATTTGCTCCTCGCAGTCCACCAATTTCCTCATCGAATCCAAATGCATAGATGATGCTTCTGCGAGGTCTGAAGCCGCTGTTATATAGTTCTTCTGCTGTTTCCAAGAGTGCGATAAGCAAGTTCTTACAATCCGCAGATCCACGGCCCCAGAGTTGGTCTCCATTGTAAAACCCGTCGAAAGGCGGATATTCCCATTGGTCTAGAGACGCCTCCTGGATAGGAACTACATCCTGATGAGCAGTTAGCATCACTGGCTTAAGTGAAGACTCGGAGCCCTCCCAGGTAATTACCAACGAATAATGATTCACTTTTTCAATTTTGCAGAAGTTCCAGACTCCTGGAAAGGTCTTTTCAAGGAAAGTGTGGAATTTTCCAAACCGCTTTTCCCAATACTCTGGGTCCTCGTCCACAGTAGGGGCATCATCGCCCACGTCTGTTCTGACCCGGACTGCCCCAGTCAATTTAGCGGCTGAGGTGTTTCTGAACGCTTCATCGTAAATAATTTTCACCAAAGTGCTGTTATCTTTGCGGTAAGAATCCAGAATCACATACTCCGGCACCGCACAATGGGTTTTAGCTTCAACTTGATTGATTGAATCAGGCGTGTTCCACACGTGCAAGCCAATTGCTAAAATTAGGATCAAGCCAATGACTTTCCACCATATTCTGGCGTATGATCGGGGCAACCGTTTAGTGCCGTCCAAACTTTCGTAATCTTGGACCATTGTTGTAGGAAAGTGTCAAATGCGTCCAATTTGTTCTGTGACAGGAGACATGCGGATCATTGCGATCAAAATCCCGATCCAACTTTCTACTTGAAGAATCCGAAACGCTTTCGAATTCTCCACGATATGTAATTGTCAATAGATGGCATTCGGTGACCTTGATGATTGTAGGGTTTTTTTTTTCCGTTTGTTTCCTTTTTTCAAATGCGCTATTCGTTGTGTTGCTTCTTTGGCTCTTTATCTTATCTACTTTGACACATTCGCACTATCGGCCACACTAAATTCCACACTACCAACTGTGCCAATAATGACCGGATCGTACAGTTTCGACGATCCAACGTCAGGAGCTCCTGGAGCAGTCACCAGGGAAATACTAGAAGAAGAAAATGTGTTGTTGGTCGACTCGGACATTGCGGAACACTATGGATCTACCAAGAATCACATAGAACCTACGATATCTAACCTGGTCCCCGAGATTTCTCCTACTCAGTTTCTTGTAATCTCCATCTCCATTTATTTGGGAATCTTTTTGGCAGCTGTGGACACGACAGTAGTCACCACCATTCTTACCCTTGTGGCGTCGGATTTGGATGCCCTCCCCAACATTTCTTGGATAGCTACTGCCTACCTATTGAGTAGCTCGGTGTTCCAGCCACTCTGGGGAAAATTGTCTGATATTTTCGGCAGAAAGCCACCCCTTGTTCTCTGTTGTATCTTTTTCGCCGTGGGATGTGCTATTTGTAATACGAGCTCGCTTGCCGTGCTCGTTTTGGGCCGTTTTATCACCGGTTTGGGTGGCTCAGGCTTGACAAGTTTGGGTAGCATCACTTTCACCGATATTGTCCCTTTGAGAGATAGAGGAATATACCAAGGTATTGGAAATATTGCTTTTGGACTTGGTGCTGCCTCTGGAGGAGCGGTGGGAGGACTTATTGCTGACAAATTGGGCTGGAGGTATGTATTCCTCACTCAAGTGCCTTTAGCGTTGTTTGTGGGTTTATGTATCGCTTTTTGCCTCAATCTTCCTCCTGGATCGCCTGGTTTGGGAGCTTCTGACCACGAGTTCGTGTCCAAGTTGAAGAGAGTGGACTTTGTGGGATCTCTCTTACTTGTGTTGGCACTCATGGGAATCCTCACAGCTGCCTCATTTGGAGGCCGAGAGATTTCATATACATCACCAACTTTCGTAGTATTGTTGGTCGGAGCTGTCATTTTGCTCGTTGCTTTTGCAAAATGGGAGAATGAGTACGCTGCAGAGCCAACTTTGCCTGTTAAATTGCTCTCCACAAGAGCAGTGTTGTGCACATGTATGACCACCTGGTTCTACACCATGAGTGTGTTTTCGTACTTATTTTATATTCCCGTGTACTATACGTCTGTTATGGGTTTTAGTGCAACAGAAAATGGATCCAGGTTGGTTCCAAACTTCTTTGCTGTGGCTCTCGGCTCTCTTGGAGCGGGTTTTCATATGAAGAAGACTGGAAAGTATTACAAGATGATGTTGGTCATGGACATTGTTTCACTTCTTGGAGTCATCCGTATGATCGGAATTACTCCCCAGATCAGCAAGTTTACCCAGTTCACGCTTTTCTTGCCTTCTGGCTTTGCCTATGCTTGGTGCCTTACTGTGACGTTGCTTTCATTGATCGCTGCTGTTCCATCGAAATACCAAGCGGCCACCACCTCTATCCAGTACACTTTCCGTGCCACAGGCTCAACGTTAGGTGTTGCTGTCGCTTCAGCCATTTTCCAGAACGTCTTGCGGGCTAACTTGACGTCGAAAATTTATGGGCTTCTTCCGCATGATAAAATTTTGGCAAGGGAGATCATTGCGAAGGCGTTGGACAGCACAAAAAACGTGGAGGGGTTTCCTGAGGTCGTAAAGGAGGCTGTAAGGGACTCGTATGCTAATGGATGTAAGGGTTCACTATATTTTGCTGTTGCCAGTATGGCTGTTGGTTGTTTTTTCTCGATTTTCATAGAAGAGCATGTTTTACATTCGACTCTCGAAAGAAAGTAAAACTTCGCGAATTGATTATTTATTGGAGGTTTGTGTTACTTCCTCAAGACTTGATAGAATGAGAAGAATGAAACTTCTGGAATGCCGTAGCAAATCCATCCTGAACAAAAAAGAATGCTAAGCAACGTTTAAGTGCCAGTCATTCAATCAGCGGAGGGGGTAGACAGTAGATTGCAATAGTTGAATCGGGGGAATCTTCACAATTCGAGTCAACGAAACTATTGCGTAGTATAAGGCAAATGAATAAGTTGACTCACGGAATCACTCGAAAGCACAACTTAATAATAGTGAATAAACTATTTTCTCATTTTCAGGTGTACAGTTCTGATAGAGCGTTGACCCCACAATGTAAACTTTAAACCACCCCATTGCATCATTGGAAGGATCATCTATTGAGAATTTAAGAAAAGTCAAAGGTTGATCTGGAAATGGGGATATGACTTACAAGACTATTTCAAAGTAACGATTCAAGAAATTTAGTCCAGTGATCACGCTCCTGTTCATTAATCACTGTTTAACCGTTCTTGCAGAAAATTTTCGACATAGACAAGAAAAACTAGTTGAAAACTCAGAAGAGTACCTGGGATATGAAGCACTAATGCCCAACAATGGAAAGTGAAGGAAAAAGGTAAATAAAATATAGGATGATTTGTTTATGTTCATGAATGATATGCACAAATGTAATTACAAAAACAAACAGAACTCAGACTAGAAAAGTTTTTCTTTTCATTGTCCATACAGATTACCCCGTCAAAAATGGAAACTAACCAATAGAAAGGGACTGCCATTCTGACGATGCACCTTAGTCAATTTTCTTCTGTGCCTAATCAGATTCGCTCGTCGAATTGCTAGATGTTACATCCGGCCTAGTAAGGAAGGCAGATTTATCAACACCAGATCTTCAAATGACACTAAAGAGCCAACTCACCATCATCAATTTATAAAAAAGAAAAAATATTCAGCAAGCTGGTGCTCTCCATCTCCCCACTTCGTTTTATGTCAGGTTGATCGCTCACTCCTCCATACAATATGCGCACTTATGTGGGGCTCCAGCCTTAGTCAAATTCCATAAAGTGGGAACTACGTCATGGTGATGCCCAAACGAGCCAAAAGGCTGGTCAATCCCGAGCTACGGAAGAAGGTCAGCAAAGCGTGTGAGGCTTGCAAGCGGCGCAAAGTCAAGGTATGTGTGCGATGCCCATGGGTGATGAAGCAGAGTTGATGAGATTTTTAATATCATACTAACGGAAAGTGCAATGGGCAACAACCATGTGCGTACTGCTGGCGAAAATCTGCTAAGTGTGAGTATGCTGGAATAGATAAGCGATCGCTTCGGCGAAAACTCAAGGACGATACCGAAGAGAAGCCCAAAAAAGATTGGGATGAGAAGCTGGACCTTTCCCCCAAGACCAAACCCGGTTCCGGCCAGGAATTGAATTTAAGTGGAGAGATCAACGAAGAGGTAGCCCCACTTGGTCAGTTTGCTCCAGATGGTATCAATACGTTGTCGCCATTATCGTCATCCAACGGGTCGGAGTTGGCTCCTGAGTTACAGAAAGATGAAAATCCCTACGAGAATGGTAAACTGACAAGGTTTCTTACCAACTACGCCGGAAATGCCCGATTCTTTGGCGAAAGCAACCCTTTATCGCTTTTACAGGAGTGTCGTATCGTATTCATGGCTATTCAGGGCCCTTCTCACTTTGTATCCGATCCTAAGATTGGAATGGTTCATGATGAGCCTGATCGCATTCGGAGACAGTATCCAGTGCAAGTTCCAAGCAGGGAGGTGACAAGCAAGCTTTTGAAGCTTTTTAAGGAGAATATAAACGATGTTTATTATGTGTTCGACATGGCATATTTTGAAGAGAGCATTGTTGGAGCATTCTATAGAAATCCTCTGGGTATTCCTCCTGAAAAGATTTGCTTACTCTATCTTGTTTTGGCAATCGGAATGCTCTTTGCTGAAACATCTCAACTCGTTCAAATCGAAGAGATCAGCGAGATGGACCCCTCTTATTTCTACGACAGTGCTATCATCGTTCAACGCACGTTAGACTATGATGGGCTCCTCTGGCAGGTTGAAGCCAATCTTCTTATCCATTTCTACTATCAGGCACAGCCAAAACGGACGTTGTCGTGGCTCCATCTAGGAGTGGCAATCCGGCTCGCTCAGGGAATAGGACTCCATCGGAGAGTTGTCAACGAAAAGTACATGTCAGAAAGGTACAACACGCACAGGAGGCGTTTGTGGATGACACTATTTATTTGTGATCGGGTTTCGTCCATTAATTTGGGAAGGCCACTAGGTATCAACGAGTATGAATGGGATGACTTAGGTACAATTGTATCGCTCAAGGATCCAGTGGAAAACCTCAGACTTAGATGTCAGTACGCACTCAGTCAAATATCGGCCATCAATGGAAAAATTGTGGAGAATATATACCACGACTCATCCATCAGACTACGAGGGGCAATTGAGCTAGCCAACGAACTCAAGGTCTGGTCGCTGAATCTTCCAGAAGACTTGAACTTGAAAACCACTTTTCACAAAATAACACAGGAAGATGATTACAATTTGAACTACCTGCTTGTGCTTCTCCATCTTTCGCAATTCTCTGGAATCATGCTCTTGTGCAAGCCATTCTTCATGCACGTTTGTATTCGGAGGCTCAAGCTCATCGAGGTGTCAGACAAGAAGAATGATGAGTTTTACTCCAATTTCAAGAATGCGGCTATCAAGGCTGCGTTTCTCTCGATAAATCTCATCTCGAAATATGTGGATCACAACCTGGAGAGGCTCGAGCTGTTTGCCACGATTTACGGGTGCTTTTTTGCTTCCCTCATTTTAGCATTTACATTGTTTGAGCAAACAAGGTTGAAATCATCGAACAAAGAGTATATCAAGACTTTAACCAGTGCAGTGAATCGTGGAAAGACCATTTTGTACGACTACGGGGACTTCAATGCCACTTCGGAAAGGTGGAGCGAAAACTTGGAGAATATGCTCATTGCTATTTTCAACGACCAGTCAGGGTCACCGTCTGTTGCTAGCCTGTTGGATGACTTCGATATGTTCAAAGAAGAAATCGTGAATATGAATCTTGCAGAGAACGGACCCCAGGAGGAGTCGATAAACTTTCAAGAAACCTTTGTTCCGACCACATTTGGGGCCATAACGGATGATGATTTGATTACCGCTAATATGGAGAATCCCCAATTTTTGGATATCTTCATGTACAAGTAATACACGACATACAGCGAGAAAACGGCCCATTCCGCACGATGGGTTATGTGAAGTTGCTTCCCCATCTGGGTGAGCCCACTTAAAGTTAGTCTGGGGTAACCCACAGATCCCTATTTAAAAAATTGATACCTACAGCGTTAATAATGTAACCTATTATATTCAAATAACTTAGTCAAATAACTTAGTAGTCAGATATACCTTTAAATACCCAAAGTGCCAATGCAACCGTTTCTGTCAAAGAGACTTCTGGTACGAATATATGGGTCCAAAGCAATGTAGTTCAAACCACCTTCAGCACCCAATTGGATCTTGGTGTTCAAAAGCTCAGTGGACTCCTCGGGAGTCTTGGCTTTGATCCACTTCAAAGTATGCTCAAAGAATTGCAAAAGGATATGTTCTCTCTCGGCAACCAACTTCTGGAAGGTCTCATCCTTAGGCTTTTTAGCGCTGTTTTCTTTGGTAGGAGGGATGTAAGTTGGCTCGAAATCATCTAGTCCTCCAAGGTCCAGAGGAATGTGCTTTTTGTCAACGAACTTTTCCAAATCCTTAGTGGTCTTGGTAAAATGAATCTTGGAAGCAACGACTGGGTCCAACCAACCCTTGATAATCTTCCAAACAGCGTTGAAAATCCATGGAGCCTTGTGAATCCAAATGGCAGAAAGAGACTCGGGATAGTTGGCCTCGAACTGCTTGGCCAAAAACTTAACGGCATTCAAGTCAGCATTCTTCAATGAGAACCCGCTCATGTCAAACAAAATATTGGCACCATCGGTACCCAACTCATAGTCTCTCAAGGTCAATCTGGCACTCTCAATGATTTGACAGATGAAAATCTCGAAGTCAACCTCTGGGCAGTCGTGGCCAAAGTGCTTCTTGACACGTACAACGGCAATTTTACCACCCTTAAGATCATTGCCTCTCAAGTATGCCTTCTCCTTCTCAAAGGCGCCGATATATTCTGGCTTCTCCTTGTTAAAGTAGTAGTATGCGTCGGCATCGCTAAGATATTTGTCCACGTTGTGATGAGTGGACTTCCACTCCAATTGATTGGCTGCCATTTCCACGATTGGCAACAACTTGAACTTTCTGGCTCTCACGAAACGGAGAAGCTCGTTGTCTGGCGAATCATTTCTCAAACCATTGATGAAAGCCTGGTGAAGCATAGGATCACTGTGCTTCTCGAAGTGGTGGAAGCGGTCCTTAGAAATAGGTTTGACGCTCTTGTCGTACTCACCCTCTAAATGATTGGCATTACCGTTCATGTGGCGAAAAACCTTGATGGTTCTCTGGGATGGTGGCTGAAGATCCGATAAGATGGACTTCAGGACCTTTGGAAGTGCGTGCTTCGACTTGGACGAGACAAAGTTGGCCTTGTTCTCAATGTCAGCATAAGTCATGTCATCCAAGTCGTAACCGAAATGCTTCAAAATGATTGCCCATGATTGCTTCAACACGATTTCATGGTCACCATCAATGGACCAAATTCTGTCTGGTTTAACTTGTCCTTGAGTCATTATAAAGTTGAAGATGGATTAGGAGCCTGCCCAAATGTATTGCTAGAAGAAGTAGAATTTATTGAAGTACTTTCCAAAGTAGTTTGACATTGAAAGAAGGGCGCAAGCTGTGATTATATATGATGGATGCCCCGCTTCGAACATTGCACTCTGCATAAAAGTTCTACACAAACGTCTTGTCAGCGTGCGATTTGGCTCGAATGTCTGCAGGTGGTAGTCTCCCAACAAGCCGTCTTTCTCATGCATTCCTTTAGTAACATGGTGGGCCCCTCATAAACCAACTTGGCTTCGGTCGAAAGGGGAGATAAAGACATCACATTGGACTATAAGCCAGATGTCCAGGTGAGTTTCCGCGGACCAAACTTTGGGGGCTTATTACCCAATTAGGAAATAGACCAATGCAGCATGTGGTCTTCCACCCAGCCATGTGAAGCAGATCGCGGGGTTGGCAGCAAAGGAGTCCGAAGCGTACATATCACCGACTTGTGCATGGACAGGGACTAGCGAATTAATGACAGAAGTGGAAATGTTCGAAGGGTTTATATGTGATAGTCTTCCAAATCTGGGGCATTGTTATGGTGAGGAGAATACCACGGTTTGTGGAATGAGCGATGGCTTTTGGACTTGGATGAAAAGAAAAGATGAAATTGTGAAACGAGAAATATGCAACTATCAATGTGATAATAGACAAGTTCCATATCCTGCCGTGGTAAAAATTTATGCCATTGCACCTCACAAGGTTTACTAGATAATCTTCTCAGATACAAAAACTACAATAGCCTAGATAAGATTTCGTGACATCATAAACAATTTCGCTGGAGTTGCCATAATCATTACAATAGACACAATGTAAATTTTCCCCTTACGTGAAACCGAGCTTCCCTCAGTCCCCCTCCTTCGCTTTGAATGCATTGTGCGGAGCAACATAGCCTCTCTGCATCCAAACCCTATTTGAAGGAGACTTGAACCCCGTCCATGTGCTGCATGGTAGCATTGGGTGTCTTTCGTGGAGGGTATGTATCACTAAACGAAGCGATCTCCGGGAACAATTGGGCCAAACGGACTATCACGTAGGACGTCTCTGTAAGTGCAAATTGCTGGCCCAAACATACCCGGGGTCCACTGCCAAAGGGCATGAATGCCCATCCGATCTTGGAAAGGTTCGCCCACCTTTCAGGTAAATAGGTTTCTGCGTCTTCTCCGAAGAATTCCCGCAGCCTTTGCACCGAGTAGATGTGAAATGCAACAATTTGGCCCTTATTTACCAAGATTGGCTGAGTACCGTTAGGTCCACCGCCATTGGGCAATGTAGTATCACGGCGAGCCATCCGGAAGTTGGAGCCAACAGGTGGATAAAGTCGAAGTGTTTCGTTAATAACCCATTTTAGATAGGTGCATCTCTTCAAAGATTCAAACGTGATGTTTTCTAGGTCATACGGTGATTCTCCCAGTCCAAAATAGGAAATAACTTCTTGACGAAGCCGCTGCCACACCTTAGGATGGCGGGACAATTCAAATATGGTGGATGTCAAAAGGCTGGCGGTAGTGGAACGCCCAGCGAGCATCACATTGAGCATCTGGTCCCGAACTACAATGGGATCTCTACTTACCTTCACAAGCTCGTAGAGAATGGTGTAGGAGTCTCTGGATTTGAACTCTAATTCTTCGGGAGACATTGCAAGGGCTTGCTGGACGAATCTCAGCGCAAAGTCATGCACGGTTTGGATATCCTCTCGAAACGACTTGAAGTCAATTAGCCAGTAATATTTGAGTAAACTGGCTCTCTGTGCCAAAACCTCCAGTAGTCTCTTGAGAGAATTTTCGAATGACACCCTCTCCTTGCTAAAATCGTAGTCACTACACTTTTCTGAGTCTCGTTTCTCCACGGGGCCATAACTCTCACTTATCTCATCATCCTGTGACTTTTTTGTCTGCTCCATCAATCTATCTCGAAGGAAATGGACGCTTTCCCCTAATAGAAACTCAGTGGACGCATCCAAGGTCAAATCACTGAAAATAGGCTGAATGTCAAATGGCTGGCCATTCTGCTTACGTATGATCAGAACAAACGTCTGCAAATGATGTTCCAATGCTTTGACATGACCAACCTGTTCTCTTGTGAACTGTGGTCGTAACATCATTCGAGAGTCCTTCCATTGGTGGCCATCAGCAGCGAACACTCCATTTCCCAAAAGCGGGCGGAATGCTGCTCTTCTGGGCCCGATTCCGAAGTCATCAAATTGAGTTGATAATGCAGCCTTCATATTTTGTGGACTTCTAGTCACAATTACCTTCTGTCCTAGAACACTTTGGGTAAAAGTGTTGGTATCCAATTCATCATATTGCAGCTTCAAATAATCCTGGAAGTATCCACTACTACGCAAGGCTTTGAGCTTCTTGACATACAAGAGTCCCAGAAATCCCGTTCGGTAAGCTTTTGGCGTGCCTGTGTTCCATTTCCTCAGTAAATAGGCGTTCTTTGCAATGTAGTAGAGGCGATTGGCTGTGATTGCAACTATGAGAAATAGAGCCAAATTGGGCCAATTGACCTCAGCAAACATAGCAGCATAATACATTGAAATTATCTTTCCTAAAAGAGATAATTTAATTCAATCGACTTATGAAGTTGAATTTCATAAAAATTGATTTCATTTGTTATCTATAAGTATTCCATTTGTATATAATTATCACCTGCCTAACCCACTTTAATACAGGCTCACCTCCAAGGGCACGGTTGCAACAAAAGGTCCAATCACGCGAAAAATCGATGCAGTCCTAAATGCTTGCGGACAGTTGAGGTCAAACCCTTGGAGTTTGGAAGCTTGGGTAAACACAACCAAATAACCAATGTAGCAGTGAACATGGCCAAAAACGCAGGAAGCATAACAAAAGCACCTTTGAATTGAGAGATAAGCCCGATCAAGAAAGGGAAGAGTGCTCCACCACTGTAACCAAATGCACTTGCAAACACAAGACTCACCACTTGGATTTTTCTGGGAACAACGCCCGAAACAACCGTAATCATCAATGGATAAATAGGACCGATGCAAATACCTGCCAAAGAAACACAAATACCTTCACCCAAAGTAGATGGAATGGCCCATGTCATACCCACGAGTATAAGAGACAAGCAAATGAGTAACGAGTTGCCCACACGGGCTCCCAAGTAGTGGTGACAGGTGGGGGTCATCACTAAGCGGCCAAATGTGAGGCCAAACCAGTATCCTGAAGCCACGTATCCCACCGAAGTGTCGTGGTTGCCTCTGTAATCTCTGATGTATGTCACCACCCAAGCACCAACGGAGACCTCTGAGCCTTGGTAGAAGAGAACAAAGAATCCCAAGAGCCAGGTAGTTTTGCTCTTGAGGGCCTGAACAAGAATGCTCTTAGGCTGTTCTTCTTTGACTTCGTTGTGCTCTTCAATTGCTTTCATGTCCTTGTCGGCCTCCGAGAAGTGGATGAATGCGTTGATGGCTGCGAAAGCACTGAGACTAAGCAACACGAAGTAGAAGGTGTGCCACTTATAGCCCTTCGATACAAACACCGTGGCAATCAAAGGTGATACTGAGGCACCCAATCCGTAACATCCATGGAAGTACCCAAGGGCCAAAGAGGCCTTTTCATATCGGGATACGAAGATGTTGAGCTGAGAACCTGCAACGGACAATCCAACACCTCCAATGAAGTAAGCCAAACAAATGACGGGGAATTTCGTGCCTGTGCAAACAATAGAATGCATTACTACCGAGCAGCAACATGCTGCCACAAGTGAGTAGCGAAATCCTAGCTTGAGCAAGATGCGATGTGCAATAGGTGCGAAACTTATAACACCCGAGGCATTACAAATCCAGATCAAAGAAACCAAAGAGTATCCAATATGGTAGTATTCTTCCATGTAAGGCAAAAGTGCACCTGGAGCACCATCAGCGAAGCCCTGGCAAAAAGCCCAAAGACACGAGGCGCAGAGTGCCATAACATGCTTTCTACGGGTGAAGGTTAACAAGTGGCTGTCAGAGTGGTCTTTGGTTCCATCTTCCAGATCTGTATGTGACGGGACTTGGTGAAAATCAACTGGAATGTGGTCCAACATCCCTAATTCGATCTCACTGGCATGATACTCCAAGGGTGGCCTTTGTTGTGGCTTTGTATGAGTAGATCCAGGTGTGAAGGGAAAATATGATGGACTGGGTGCAATTACGTCTGGGGTCTGGACCACCGACTCTGTATTAACATGGACGGAGTCGTTATCTTTGATAGGGTTTTCCGAGTCCAATTTTGTCATAGTAGGCAAATTTCACCCCGGAAAGAGCTGTATTTAACTACCTGGTGGGAGATGGGCATCTAAGGTGGAAGGTCCCAAAAAAGGTAATAGAGCCGAGGGCGACAGATTCCGGGGAGTGTGAAAACTTTTGCATTGAGGCTCACTATGAACAGTGAAGGGCCCACTCTCAGTATACACTATGTTTATTTGGCGGGGTAGGTCACATCAATGTGATAGGCTTTTGCTTACAAATTATTGGAGTACGAATAGAGGAGAAAAGCGTAGGGGCAGGGTGACATTGTGCGGGAAGGATGTGGTAAATTATCCACGAGGCGGCTGCGAATCTCCAGGATCGGGGCGACAGATTCCGCGAAGCGTAGTTTTCCCCGGATTTCAATTATGAGTCAGAAATTTTTTAGAGTATACGTGACATTATACCCCTATATCTTTCCCCATTAATTGAAATATTTCGCTGAATACCAAAATTTTTATTTTCAATGTTTTTCGAGGCATTCTTGGTCAGTACTTATGGTTTTTATTTAGCTTCATTCGTTAATCTGTTTCTCCTGCACAAGCCCGTAAGAGTTGTGCCGCCAACCGAGATTAGCAGATCTTTCCTGGCCAATTATGGAAGTGTTGCGCCGATTGGAGGGAAATTCCACTAGCGAATCTTGAAATTTCCTCGCAAAACTCGCAATATTGATTGTTTCGCAAATTGTATCCAGAAAGGAAGGAAATGAGAAGACACCGAGAGTGAAAATGTGGGCTCATCATTATATTGTGGGGACATCTGGGGACATCTGGGGACACCTGGGGACATCGAGGAAAATAAAATTTCTGGGGAACTTACGTATGGAGAAATTATTTTATATCCGGAGAGAATATATGTACATGTGGACCATAGTCTAAATGTTTGAAGATCTGAGGAAAGTTTTTTATGGCGAGAAGACTTACGAGATTTTTGGATAGACAAAAATTTAATCATACAGTTCCTAGACGAAAAAACAACGCCAAATCCAGAATCTAATTTTTCAATCGGTGAAACAATGAACCAATACAAGTTTCTCCCAATCAGGATACCGTTTTATAGTTCAAGATGACCCGACCATCCCACATCCCACATGGATTCGAAGAGATCTGACATTATGTCGGATCCATCTAACTCGATGTAAAGTGCAGGACTATTTCTTCAAGTAGTTCTTCTTGCCAACCTTGTATCCACCTTCATGTAGCTCCACGAGTTTGATCAGTTCACCTTTCCATAAATAGTCTCGCCCGTCATCGGGTCCTGGAACTCTTTCCCAGTACAAATAACTTTCACCGAGTCAAATCCATTAAGTATTTATTCTACGTCATGAGCTTGGCTCAGAGCATAAATCAAACTAGAAAAACTTCATAAAGGGAGCACTCTTACAAGAGCATGGCCAAACCAGCGGCAACACCGGCAGCACCAGCGACGGCGGCGGCAGCAGCACCATTAGCAGTGGTGACAGCTGGAGCAGAAGAAGCAGCAGCAGCAGAGGAGGAGACGACCTCAGCAGAAGAAGCAGCAGCAGTAGTGGCCTCAGCAGCAGAGGAAGCAGCAGCAGAAGAGGCAGCGGCAGAGGTCTCAGCGGCAGAGGAAGCAGCAGCAGAAGAAGCAGCAGCGGAGGTCTCAGCAGCGGCGGCAGAAGAGGCAGCAGCAGAGGTCTCAGCAGCGGAGGTCTGAGCAGCAGCAGAGGAGGTCTCAGCAGCGGAGGTCTGGGCAGCAGCGGAAGTGGTCTCCTCAGCAGTAGTCTCAGCAGCAGTAGAGGTGGTCTCCTCGGCGGTGGTCTCAGCGTTAGCAGATGTGTTTGGAGCCTCAGCGGACAGAGTGGTGCTGGTGGCCTCTTCGGCGGTAGTCTCAGCCTCGGCAGCAGCGGCAGCGGCCAAAGAAGCGGAAGCAGAGGAGTCAATGATCCAGTATGGCTCCCAGACACCAGCTACGGAACAGAGAGAAATGGCCAAAGAGGTAGCCTGGCTGACCTCGGAACCCTTACAGTTCTTGGCGATACAGTCGGCCACGTCAGATGCCCAGGTAGTCATGACACAGAGACATCCAGTGTCCCAGTATGGGCATGGAGTAGAGGAAGTAGCTTGCTCCACACAAGGTCTAGCACACTCTGGCAAAGAAGAGTAGATTCTGTCAGCGAAACCGTTGATGGAAGCGGTTCTAGCCACAGATGGGTAGGTGGCATAAGGGTTGTCAGCGGCAGAGACGAGGGCCAACATGGTGGCAATTGGGTACAAAGCGAACAACATAGCGAGTGAACTTGACTTTAGATAGGTTGAAGTGGACTTGGTGGGGAAGTTAGGTACTTATATAGTCCCTCAAGTACTTCGCTGCAAGCCAGGCATTAAAGCAACCTGCAAGCGATATGTGTAAACACCGGCCCGCCCAATTAGTCAAGGAATTTCCCTTCGCGGAGAGGAAAATCGGGTACTAAGCTACTACGCAAGGCAAACATGAGTAGGTTTCGCCCATGCGGTGCAGGTTGATTTGCCTCATGTCCGACTCGGTGTATGCGTAACAAGAATGATATGCAGTAAGGTCTTATTGGAGATGCATGAAAGCGCAGCGAATGCAACATTTACCCTTGGCACCATCGTGGCCTGTTAGGGCTGTTTGAAAGCAGAATATGCTAATCCAGGGGATCGCTATAATAAGAAGTTTTCCGCCATTGCCCGCTCTTACAGTTTTTTTTTTCTCTGGACCCTTGAGTTGCTAGTCGACTTATTTCTTCTCAGTGGAGGCTGAAGGGGATTTTTATGCGCATTGTGTGTACATACTCACTATACGAGCGCTTAAGGGGCCTATGGACCGAAAAGTCCGTATTCACAAAGGCTTAAGTAAGAGAGCGATGTTTGGTACACCAAGGCTCAGTTGCTTGATGTAATTGTAGCGGGATCGTCCGAAAACGAACACATAGCGAAATATTCTAAAAAAAACCTGGTCTAGAAAGATTCTGCTCTTCACGGTGACAGGGCTACTATCCCTCGGCAAAACGTTCTGTATCTATTCCATCAGTAGTCATCGTACAATAATATTCCGAGCATACTTTACTAATTATTTAATCCGTAATAATTAATCATACATTACTAATTGATTTCATTAGTTCACCAAAATAAGGGCTGCTGCCAACAACGCACCAAGAACACCGGTGGACTTCTGCATGGCGCCATTGGCGGAAGATCCTTGAGTACTCGAAGAGGCAGCAGCCAGAGTCGAGGAAGCAGAGGAGGCCGATGAAGCGGAAGAGGCAGGAGCAGCGGAAGATGCGGAAGAACCAGATGAACCGGAAGAACTGGAAGAACCAGACGAACCGGAAGAAGCACTAGTAGAGTCAACAGACAACGTAGATGGGGTCTGAGTAGTGACAGAACCCGACTGTGAAGAGCCAGACGATCCGGCCAGGGTCGAGGCTACGGTGAGAGTCATCTCAAATCCGTGTGCGGCACTGGAAAGAGCAGTGGAGAGAGAAGCAGGCATCATCCATGTGTTAGCACCAACCTTAGAACACAACGAAATGGCCAAAGCAGTTGCCAGTGCAACGTCAGAGCCCGAGCAGCTTTGAGCGATACAAGCAGCAACCTGTCCAGACCACTGAGGCATCACACAGAAACATCCAGTATCCCAGTATGGACATGGGGTATTACTCGTGGGGAAGTCTGCGCAATCAGAGGCACATTCAGGCAAGAGGGCCTTGATTGGGTCAGAGAATCCATTGATGGAGGCAGTCTTTGGCACAGCTGGGTAGGTTGCCCAGTTAGCAGCGAAGGCGGAGGACACGAGGAGGGAAATTGTTAAGAAGTTCATAGTTGTTGAAAAAAAAAGGATGAAGTTAGAAAGATGAGTGAAATGACTACATCAAATATTGAGATGAAGTTCTCTAACTACCATCCAGGACCGACAACCGTCGGTCCGAATACGGCAAGGATATATCGGTGCATGGGTCCACCGACGTGCCTATGACCGATCACAATCAACCACACCCGGAGTTATACAATGCGAATGTTCGGATATCCTCTCTATATCTTGGTATAAGGTAATATCGGGGCCATTTCTTTTCCAGTTGGATGACAATGATATGAAGAGGCTGTCATGTCCTTAGATTGCCAAGGTTTCCATACACTGGCCTGGCCGCCTGTAATCTGAACCATCAGTGCGTGAAGATTTATGCTCAGCATATGAGCCCTTATGTTGATATGCAGCCGCATGCAACTTGTACAAAGATGGGAGAGATAAAATTTCAACTAGCAGACCGAAATGTCCGGCAAAAAAAAAAAAAAAAGAAAAAAAACATCATACTACAATACCGGCAATGTGGTACTTGAAAGATGGAAACTCTTCCGAAAGATCGTTCCCCTGCCACCTGAGCGATCTTACAATATCCATTCACATAAATCTCCATTCCTCGGATCCACAAGCAGTTACGTCGTTAGCTTGTCACCCCCTGGCTTTCCTCTATACACCTTCCAAGAAATCGGCGGTGACCGAAGGACATATCGCTCCTGTGGGGTTGTATTAATACTGTACTTGATCATATAACCCAGTGAGAATCGTTTCTGGTCGGTCTTCTTGCCATTATTCCTCCTTCAACATGGGTATCCCATTCTACTTACAGTACTTTGCGGAGAAGGATTTAAACTACAAGTATGAGTTCCTCACCATGGCTGTCACCATGCTTCTCCCTTTGGCTCATGGTATTTTGTTCTTATGGATCCCTTGGTTTCTTCGATCCAAAAGAGATGCGGCTTCCTTAAAGTATAAGCCTTACTTCACATTTATCAAGTATTTCGACTCGTTCACTAGGGTTTTCAGGGTTCGTTTATTAGGAAAGACGTTTTTTATCCAGCCCAGTTTGTTGGTGGTGTGGGTGTTTCATTTGGGTATCACTGGATACTTTCTGATTGCTGAGACTTCTAAAATTGATTACCAGCCTCGCTTTTACATTGTATCTAAGAGATTGGGAAGAATCTCCATTGGATCGATCCTCATGATTCTTCTTTTTGTCTCCAAGAACAATTTTGTCTCCGCCCTTAGTGGTTTGACCTTGGATAAGGCAGTGTTCTTTCATAAATGGTTAGGTCGTTACATGTTCATCACAGCAACCATTCATATGATTCTCTCGCTCAAGTATTGGCTTGACTTGAAATTTTATATCATGATTCAGATTCCTCCTCAAATCTTCGGAATGATTGCTTACTCATGTTTGGGTATGTTGAACCTTGCATCTTTCAAATTTATTCGTAATTTTGCGTTTGATTTGTTTTTGGTTCAGCATAGAATTTTCAACTTCATCATGCTTTTATTGGTGTATTTCCATAATGGAGGAAACCATGCTATTGTACTTCTTGGTGTCCATCTTTTGGTGCTTGACAGAATCACAAGTAGAGTATTGGGTGTTCTCCACAAAAGAAGAGGTCCAACAAAAGGTGTTTCTGAGTTTGAGATTTTGGATGAGACTACAATTCGTATTTCTATTCCTATCAAGATCAAAGACTCAGACAACCAGAAGTGGTGGTGGTGTCTTGTTCCCCGATACGGAAACTGGAGAGCAGGTCAGCACGTCCACTTGAACGTCAGCAAGGTTTCTCTCTTTCAGTATCATCCTTTCACTATTGCAAGTTTGTCTGATTCTGGAAAGATTGTCATCGTGATGAAGGTGCACAAGGGCTTCACCAGAAAATTAAAGAAGAAGTTGATTACTCTTATGGAGAAAGAAGATGAGGAAGCTGCTACCGAGAGCAGCAATGAAATAACTTCCACTCATTCTGTTGCTACATCAGAAGACAATACCACAAATTCCTCCGCTTCCGAATCTGGAAGCTTGTTGAAGACTAAGGAAATGGCAGATGTGGAGGTTTACGCTCATCCCGTTCAAGAGTTTAAGGAGATTATTGACTCATTTGAGGCAGCAAGAATCCTTAAATTGAAAGCAGGTATTAACGGTCCTTACGGTGGTGATCACCAGCCATTAACCAGATTTGATTCTGTGGTTTTATTCAGTGCTGGATCTGGAGCTTCGTTCACACTTCCAGTTGCTTTGGATTTATTGAAGACCATTAAAGCCAGAGAAGAAGCAGACGACTACTTATACCGTCCAGCAACTACATCTATTAACATCGTCATGGCTATGAAGAAGATTGCTAATCTTCAATGGTACGACCACTTATGGGAAGAGTTCTTGCCATTCCTCAATAGTGGAAGAGCTCACCTTTCGTTGCACATCACTCAAGAAGTTCCAGATGCTGCTTCAGTCGACGGAGAAGAAAGCGAGTTAGGAGAAGAAAAGGAAGATTCTGCTAAGGTTAGACAGTTTCTTAGCAGGGGAAGTTCCAGCAACAGAAACCAAAGCTTCTCCACTGGCTCATCATCTTATGATCAAATCAGAGGCTTCTCTATCACTTACGCTCGTCCTGACTTTGCTACAATCATCGGGGATGCTGTGAAACAGGTCAGTTCTAAAGATTACAGAAAGTCGTTTGCTTGCTTGGGATGTGGACCAGGCAGCTTCAACGGAGAGATCAAGTTGGCATGTCAAGCCAACAGATGGGTGGAAGGTGCTCCAGATGTCTACTGCTACACTGAATCTTTTGGTTGAGTTTTTAGGTTGAGTTGTTTTGTTGAATCGTTTGTTTTCAAGGGAATTGGCTACCGTCACGGTGATTATGCCGTGATTATATTTAAGTTTTAAGGAAATGCACAAAATAGATAACAGGAGAAACATTCCGAAGGATCTAGAGCGGTCCCATCGGCTCAGAAGTCTGGGATAAAAGAGGAGATCAGCATTGTTCTCCCAGTCTAGAATCTGTTAAGGGCAAAGTTGGCCGGCTATTCAAATATCCAAATTTTCCGCACATAATGGAAGAATTGGGATTTTCTGACAAGAAAATTCCTTGTCATGTAAGAGGTGCATGATGCAGCCATGCACATATTAATTTTACTATTTTTTTTTTTTTCACCTAATGTGGGACTCACGGGCTAAACCGAGGACACAACGGATCTGGAGATTAGGGCTATGACTAATTCAATGAAAGAAAGAAAAAAGATTCATACCTGACTATACATCTCTACTCAAATTAGTTTGTACATGGTTGCATTCATTGAATGACTTCAACTAAAGTCTATACATAGTGAAATAGCCCGAAAATTAATTTTCAGTGGGAACTTGCCCTGTAAAAGAAGTGTAAAGTAACTCAAGGATTGAATTAGATAGCCAAACCAGCCACAAGAAGAGCCAAACCCATAACGACAGAACGTGGGGAAGTCAAACCAGCGTTGTTCTCGCCAATGGTAGTGACAGCTGGAGCAGCAGAAGGAGCAGCAGAGGCAGTAGCAACTGCGCTAGCGCCCTTAGAAGTAGCGTGGCCAGCAATAGTCGAAGTGACAACAGTAGTCTTTCCACCAACAACAGTGGTGTACAAGGTGGTGTAGAGGGTAACATCTTCCTCTGCCGTGGCGTGCTTCTCACCAGAGGTCTTGACCACGGCTGAAGTGACAGTGGTGGTCTTACCACCCTCAACAGTAGTGTAAGTGGTGTAGTCGCACTCTGCAGTGACAGTAGTGGTGACACCCTTGACCACAGTGGTGTAAGTAGTGTAGCTCACGTCGGTGTCACAGTCAGTGGTGACAGTGATGGTGAGACCCTTCTCGACGGTGGTGTAGGTGGTAAGAGGACCGGTCAAGGTCTTGCACTTGGTGCAGACGGTGACGATCTTGGTGGTCAGGTCAGTGACAACAACGGTGAGGTCATCAACGACAGTCTTAGAAGTGTTGGAGTCAGCAGAAGAGGTACCAACGGTGTAAGCAGAAGTCGAGTAGACAGAGCCAGAGACTTCCTCAGAAGCAGCACCGGAGGAGGCAGCATCAGATGCATCGGAGGAAGCGACAGCAGAAGCAGAAGTAGAGTAAACAGACTCAGCAGCACTGGAAGAATCTGCGCCAGCAGAAGCAGACTCAGCTTCAGAGGAAGCGCCAGAAGCTTGAGCGGAGGAATCGAGTTCAACAGAAGAGGTTACCTCAGCAGAAGAAATAACCTCAGCGGAGGAAGTAACCTCAGCAGACGAGGTAACCTCAGCGGAAGAAGATGGGACAGCGGTTGCCAATTCATCGAACAAGGTGGAGTAAGAGGCAGCAACTCTGAAGTAAGGAGTTGGAACACCAACCCAAGCACAGACAGAGTTAGCCAAAGAGACAGCCACGACAATGTCATTACCAACACAGCTCTCAACATAACATTGAGCAACAAGGTTAGCGAAGTTGGTCACACAAAGACATCCTGGCTCCCAGTATGGACAGAAAGAGACTGGCTGGTCGACACACTCCTTAGCACACTCAGGCAATCTGTCGTAGATTGGGTCAGCAAAACCGTTGATAGTGGCCGTTCTGGGCAAAACAAGACGGGATGAAGACGAAGAGCTGGATTCATCAGCGGTGGTGGCTGGGGAGCTACTCTCTGGAGCAGACTCGGCCTCAGAAGTAATGGCTGGAGAGCTAGACACAGCCTCAGAAGAAGTAGGAGCATCGGTAGGAACAACCTCAACAGAAGAAGATGGGACAGCAGTGGCCAATTCATCGAACAAGGTGGAGTAAGAGGCAGCGACTTTGAAGGCTGGAGATGGAACACCGACCCAAGCACAAACAGAGTTAGCCAATGAGACGGCAAGGACGATATCATCACCAATACAGCTGGACACGTAACATTGAGCAACGAGGTTAGCGAAGTTGGTCACACAAAGACATCCTGGCTCCCAGTATGGACAGAAAGACACTGGCTGGTCGACACAGTCTTTGGCACAGGCAGGCAATCTGTCGTAGATTGGGTCAGCAAAACCATTGATAGTAGCAGTTCTAGGCAAAACAAGACGGGATGAAGATGAAGAGCTGGATTCATCAGACGAAGCAGCGGCTGCGAAAACAGCAAGAGAAGCGAGCGTAATAAGTTTCTTGATAAACATTGGCACCTAGTCTAGCGAGCACAAGCTCGGGGGATCTAGTACCTTATATACGATTATCAGGCGGCTGGGGTCCGAAGATGGAGTATTTTTTTTTTTTTAGGGCCTACTTTGTTCCATGAATACTGTCCGTATAGAGACTAGTGCAGTGGCCGCCTGCAGCAGATCGCGTCTTATGTGCCTGTGGTCCCATCCGCTCAAGTATCCGAAGTGCATGGACACCAGTTGCACGCATTGGGCATGCACTGCAACCAACTAGGCAGTCTCTCCTGCTGCCAAGAATGTTTTATCAATTCCATCTATACAGTGATCAATCAGATAGCCGAGTTCATCTGTAGTGTACCCGAAGTCGGCTTCTATAATGGCTGCCGACGCGGGAAATGTCCCACCTTCAAATTCCGTCATGTGGTTTCATTCATACTCTTTCTTGTTCAGAATGGGCTGAAATGTGCATCGAACATTATTTTTCTTTTTTTCTTCATACATGAGCTGCCGGCATTTTATTACCCTCACATTGTTTTGTAATTACGAGTACTGATATGGTTCTTTGTCCTACTATCGCGCAGGGTCTCATTTATTAGAACCCAAGTCGGTGTTAACGGTGGTGTTCACCGATAAGTCCTGTATTGGTGATATTTCCGGATTTACCTGTTGTGCTCCTTGCATCACTTTGTCTTTTCGTTGTGACGCTGCCTCCTGCCCGAAGTTAAAACGGTTTGGGAATTTGTTTTGGTGTATTATCGGCGGGCCTAAATCTCATCCATTCACGGACTTTTCTGGCCCCCGGTCGGACTATTGGTTAAGAATATCTCTGTTGTGTCGGATTATAATTTATGACTAATGACGAAAGACGGTACTTATTTTCTGTTTATTTTTTATTTCATTTGCGCTTTATCTCGTCTTTTTTCGTCTTTTCACCTATTTTCGTTCTTATTTTCTCGTCACGAATATTTCGTGTTTACCATAGAAGTGTACCTTTATCGTCATTCTTTTTTTGTTCTTCGTGCCTTTCGTTTTTTCTTTCTTTGCAATCATATTTCACTTATCTTGGCTATTGAACTATTATTCACTTCACAACGTGCAAGTTAAATCCACATGCATGTTCATGGTTGAATTCTTCCTTCGTATACCTCGAATCTCTTTTTTCTGTACCTACCCTCATGACTTCGGACTTCTGGCGCACTTTCCCATCCTGATTCTCCAAAATTTCGACTATATCGCATTCTCTCTTAATTCACTTAATTAAGTTCAAAATGAAATTTCTACCTGTTCACCAATTTTGGTTGCTTATCTGATGGCAAACACACCGATCGTGCGATTTTCTTCACGTTCCACATCTATTTTTTGTTTGTTTGTCCAAAGATCGTCTGGTTAATGGCCATGGTCCCCCACGTTTGCACATAGTGGACGCAATCTCCGCACATTGGACTCACCAATTAACTACCCACCATGTTCAACCGTTTCAGTTCCAGAAGATCGGTCGTCCACTCCCTCTCAGGGATGGTGGCCTCTTCGCAGCCGCTTGCTAGTGCAGCGGGAGTGAAGATTTTAGAGAAAGGTGGGAACTGCGTCGATGCAGCCGTGGCTGTTTCTGCCGTATTATGCGTCACCGAACCTCCTTCCACTGGTGTTGGAGGAGATTGCTTCGTGTTGTACTACGACAACTCCAACAGAAAGGTACATGGCTTGAATGGCTGTGGCAAGTCGCCCAAGAACATTTCTGTCGATGCTGTCAAAAAACAGGATCCTTCTCTCACTGGTCCTAGACTCCCACTTAATAACGTCCACTCTATCACTGTGCCTGGAGCCATTGCTGGATGGTTGGATGCGATTGAGCTTTGGGGCTCTGGGAAGGTCAGTGTTGCTGACATCTTGGGCCCAGCCATCGATTTGGCTCTGAAGGGCTTTGCTGTGTCGGAGATATCTGCCCATATGTGGAAAGGGGCCCTGCGCAAACTCATTAGACAGAGTGGCGAGAATGCCAAAGTGTTTTTAAACGACGACGGGTCATTTGTTCTGCCAGGTCAGGTGTTCACCAATAAACCTTTAGCTCGGTTGTTGAGAAAGGTTGCAGACGAGGGGAAAGATGGCTTTTACAAGGGCGATGTGGCTGAGAAAATCGTGGCCAAGGTGAAAGAGAAGGGCGGTTTTCTCGAAATGGATGATTTGGCCAGCCATACGTCAAAATTGGTGGACCCAATTTGTTTGGAATTCATGGGCAAGTATCTCTGGGAGATTCCTCCAAACGGACAAGGAATTGTTGCGCTTTTGGCATTGGGGTACTTGCGAGAGCTTCTGAAGCAGTCGAAGATTAGTTTGGAAGCGTTGGAGCACAATTCGGCGGAGTACTTGAATTTGCTCATTGAAGCACTCAAACTCGCATTCCACGATTCGGAACATTGTGTGGCAGACCCTGAGTTTCATCCTGAGATTGATGTTAAGCATGTTCTTTCTGAGAAGTATTTGGCGGATAGAGCACAACTCATCCAGCCAGGAAGAATTTTGTCTCGTGAAATCGTGGATGCTGCTCCAGATCCAATGTACAAGTCGGACACCGTCTATTTCACCACCTCAGATAAGGACGGAAATGCCTGTTCGTTCATTAATTCCGTTTTCTCCCCTTTCGGCACGGGAATCATTCCTGACGATTACGGTTTCGCTTTGCAGAGTCGTGGGGGCAACTTCAACTTGACACCGGGTGCAATCAATGTCTTAGAGGGTGGTAAGCGGCCATACCACACTATCATTCCGTCGTTGATTACCGAAAAGGACCACGATGATAATGATAAGTTGTATGCATCGGTAGCATGTATGGGAGGTTGGGAACAACCGCAGGCACATGTTCAAATTTTCTTGAATATGGTTCTTTTCGGCTTCACACCTCAGGAGGCGATTGATGCACCCAGGTTTTGCTTGGAACCAAATGAAGAACTTAGACATTTAGATGTGGGTAAAGGCTCTTTTGGGCCAGTTTCCACTCCCAAAACTATTGTCAGATTGGAAGAAGGTATATCTGAGGAGACAATTCAAGAGTTGCAGAAAATGGGCCACTTGGTAGATAGAGTATCTGGTTATGCTCGTGAAGTTTTTGGCAGAGCACAATGTATTCAGAATATCGGAAAGGATGGCCAGGTTGTGTGGGCTGGTGGGTCTGATCAACGAGGAGATGGAGCCGCTATTCCTCAGCTTTAGTTCTTATAATATTTTATATTTCTCATTTTTAGTGTATGCAACCTTCTGTTGTCTTTCTACGACATCGTTTGATGAATTTTTTTTGAGTATTTCTCCTTGGGCCTGGTGGAGTACCAAATTTCTCGTTGTGGTAGCTACCGCACTTCTGAAAATCAACCATCTCTGCAATTTCGGGCTTAAAAAAATGTAAACCTCACTTTTATTTTTTCAAAATCAACTATCTACCTAAAATCCTTGATTTTTTCTAGTAGTATGGTGCTGGGAGGTGATTTCGATTTTTAGTGTTGGAATGTACGTTTTTGCAAGATGTTGTCTCCACTGTAAGAATGTGAGAACTGGAAAGTTTGGTCAAGAAACTAGATACAATAAAGCGTTCGAATCTACAAATACAAATATATTCTAAGCTAAACTGCATTGCTAGTCCAAACTAATTGAAACTAAACCGTGTATCTTGTTGGTGATTATCACCTTATTGTTGTAATCAACCCTAAAAAAAAAGTACCGGTACTGATGAATGCTTTCTTCATCGGAGGCAACTCGCATTAGCAAACAAATTGTATGATCACCAGTTCAAACGTGGTTAGAAGTATCTACATTATAGCTAATTATTTGAGATAAAAGAAATTGCTATTATCTACTAGATCATGGATAGAATATTTTAGGTTACACCTTGCTCCTGAAATCACGTAGAAGTGACATCTCTTTTAATTTTGATCATATTGAAAAAATTTCCTGATAGGGTAAGGTGCTGAGCCACTGATTAGGTAGCGCAAAAACTTCCAAATCAGGAAATCAGCATGCATGTCCTTGAGTTCTCTGTCAATCCTACACCAAAATCAAGTAATGGAAATAGAAGTTAGGAAACAGCCAAATGTTTTCAGTCAAGTAACTGTTTCCACCATAGTGAAACTCTTTTCGTTCTCGCAGAACTATCATGGGGTATCGCCAATGGACACTCTTAAAAAAATACTTGCCAGTATCGTTACAAGTTTTCTTGTCCAAATTCACAGGTAGTAGTTGTGTATAAGTTTGTTCAGTTCAGGTTGAAGATTTTCACTTTTCCACAAAAGGATATGCTCTGTTCATTCACCACACCACCAGTGTGCTCATGGCAAAACTTCACTTAATTGAGCTTTCATTTTCCAACCCGAAGTCGTTGTTCAGGTTTTCCTATTTAGGAAGTGCTGAAACTTTGGCTTTGTATCAGTGTCAACTTTTGCTGACTTAAAACAATGCAGTAATCAAACCGAGAATATCAACTTTACCAGTGAAAATGGCAATAACCAAGTTGATAACGTATCTGGTGTAAGTGGAGTTGCCGACGATCTGGCCAACCACAGACAAGGCAACACCCGAACTGAGAAGGGCACTGAGCAAACTCAGCAAGGAAATGTAATTATTGGTGACGAGGTACTTGACCAACTTGACATCGAAGTCATAGAAGCCAGAGTCAACGATAGCGTTGTAGGCCACATTAACACCAAGACCGGACTTATCCAAAGATTCACAAATATCGAGCATAGTGCCGTTGGAACCAAGGAGAGAAATGATATTCTGGTAGAAAATGTCGAGCAAGTCACGCTTGACGATCTCAAACTCTTCGTCAGTAAATTCCTCATCACGCTTCTGGATCTTTTCCAAGACTTCATCAACAGGGAATCCACTCTCACGCAAGAGTTGGAGTAAGTCAACGTTGGAAAGGAGATTCTCAAGCTCACCTCTTTTGTTAATACCGAAGAGACCAGTGATGCCATTGATGAGGCCTGAGAGGCCACCACCAGAAGTTGCAGTGGTGGTGGCAGCACCAGCAGCAGTAGTAGTAGTGGCTGCAGCACCAGCACCAGCAGCAGGAGTAGTAGTGGCTGCAGCAGCACCAGCACCAGCAGGAGTAGTAGTGGCTGCAGCACCAGCACCAGCAGCAGGAGTAGTAGTGGCTGCAGCACCAGCAGCAGGAGTAGTTGCAGCAGTACCAGCGACAGCACCAGCAGTATCAGCGACAGCAGTATCAGCAACAGCAGTATCAGCAATAGCATTACCAGCACCGGCGGTGGAAGAGGCAGCCAAGGCAGCAGCACTATTGGGAGAATCGAACAAATTGAGAAGGTTGGAAAGGCCGCCAGAATTGCTGGTGGGGCTGGATGAAGCGACATTGGAAGTGGTGCCTGAAGAAGAAGAGCTGGAAGAAGAGCCCAATCCAAAAATCGAACCAATTCCTCCAAGAAGATTTCCAAGAAGGCCACCTCCCGAGGAACCGGAGTTAGAGCTGGAGCTGGAGCCGGAGCCGGAGCCAGTGTTAGTGCCAGAACTTGAGCCATTAGAGGAGCCCGTCAACCCACTAAGAGTGGATGAAGAAGAACTTGTTCCCTTGTACTTCTTGACAACCGCAGTCAAGCCTGGGTACACCTCGTAGTGGGTCAAGAAAAGAAGAACAATATCGATAGCCAACCCAGAATCGTCGGCCACCTTTAAGATGGTACTCAAGCCTTTCTCTTGGATCAAGTTAGCCACAAATTTAATAATTTGCTGTTGTGTTAATGGCACCTGAGTGGCACCCTTGATCAAGTTGATACCAGCAGTGTTGTTCATGGTCTTGAAAAGCTGAGTCAACAAAACATTCTCTCTCTTGTCCATTTCATAATATTGGGGCGTGGTGGCTAGTTCATCACGGGCATCAAGCTGCGGATTCACAGCAGTCATACCTACCCCAACTGGTAAAGCAGCAGTGAATGTGAACAACGAGAAAAGAAAAAGTAGGGGCAAGTTTAAAAGCTTCATGGTTGCAAAATCAAGAGTAAACGAGTTGAGAGAAAAAGAAGCGAGGAAAGCAGCAATCTTGCCATGCTCGACCTTTTTATATATATCAGGGTTACTGTTATCCAGCCGCTTGTTTCAGCTGAAAACCCTGGAAATCATCTTTCGCTACAAAATAGGCAAAGTTGGTTACAACTGTTTACCCAAATAGGAAGTATTTGTTCCCATCAGTAGTTCCTACACAAGCGTTCTTGATTACGAGATTCTGTACAGGCTTCAACTTTTCAACTCAAAATATAAAGTGGATAATATGATTAGGTTGGGTAATTAAAATCAAAAAAAAAAAGGAAAATGGATGAAAAGAGAAGAAAATTTGATATGGAAATCGGAATATTGTTTGTAAATGCTTTGTGATGTCTATGTTTAACATCCATTTCTTTTTGGTAATTTCCAAATGCGGAGTACTGGAGCAAAGTGAGGTGGTCTATTGTTACAAAATTAATGACAGGAAAGGAAATTTTCACAAAGTCCATGCGACCCGGGGTAATCTTATCATCTGGAGGCTGATGTCCACAAGGGGAAAATGATGCAAGCTCCACTACTTCTTTTTGACGTTTAGTGTACGTCAGATATGGTTAACACAGCAACTAAGAATTAGACGGAAGGAACTGTAATGAAATATGAAGGTGAAAACCTTCAAGCAGACAAGATACCCATTGAAGAGACTACATGATTTGCCAAAGCAGCCCATGGGATCTGCCCAAGGGGAGCTATCGGGCATTATTAGATAATAACATCGTAGTACACATATTCGGCATAAGTGCTTTCTAGGCAGCGAACCTTTGCATGAAAAGAAGCCAAAGAAACAATACATTTCCCCAGGAAGAGTGCCAGGAAACGACTTCTGCCGGCTTTGCCGCATTACCCAAATGATGCTGGATTTGGACTAATTGGCAGGAGTTGTCACGACCGTTAAAATGTTGAAATTCTAGTATTTACGATGACGACACCTTGAAGCAGTGGAAAAAGTATTCATCTCGTGTTGCATTCGTGCCCTAGTAGACTTGAAGATGTGTAATTGCAGAGGCGACTATTGGATTGATAATCAGTTGCTGTGTGATTTGCTTTGCTTCATATTGACCATCCTTGCTTGAGGTTACCAGAAAAGCATTGATAATATCTAAAAGCTAAATATGAGATTTGCTTGATTTATGAAGTTCTTCTTCTCATTCCCAAATTGATAGTACCAACCTTTCAATTGGTCTTGCTTGAAGCTCTGCTCGCTCATACTGATTTGAAGCATTTCTATCAGACATTTCCAATACCACCCGAAGAGGAGATCTCTCTGACGAGATCCTTCTGATGAGTAGATCCTTCTGACGAGTAGATCTTCTAATTGAGAAAATGAATTCTCAATAACAACATGTCTACAAAAGATAATTATTAGATTGTTAATATTCTGTTCATATATCAATGCAGACCTTTGGGTTACTTGAAAATAAACTCATCAGTAGCCAACTCTCCATAGGAAGCTTACGCCCATGCAAAGTATCATGTACTCTCACACCAGAAAGGCATTTATTGGGACAATGACTCCTTAAATTATCGTCTTCTCCGTAAACGCATTAATTTCATGTTTATTTCGTATTAAAACCGATGCATGAGACAATCGGCCTGGAATGTGTGGTAAATACCAGCATCCGCAAGGAATGTGATATCAGTGGATGATGTAAAGACTTACGATAATGGGTCAAAAAAGTTCTGCAACTTCGTGTTACGGAAAACTCTCATTCCCATGGTGGAACCGTTGACGAAATCGTAGCGTAAACGGGCATTGATGAAATCCTCATCCACGCGGTGCATTCTCCATTTAAAGAACACCGTGAACAGCGCGAGAGCGTAAAGCATTCCCGCAATTAAGTCAAGTCGCCAGTGGTGGTCCAAGTAGATGGTGGCCCACCATTGAAGCACGACAAAGAAGAACAAACCCAATTTGGCTATGGTCCAACGTGAGTAGTAAGCCACAAAGAAGAAGCACATGACGGCCATGGCCGAGTGTAAGGAGGGTAAGGCTCCAAACACAATGGGCGATTTGTGGAAACCCTGAGTGACCAAGTGGGTTCCAGTTCCGAAAGGTGCACGGATGAGCCCCGCAGCATAGCCTTCAGTGTCGTAAGAAGCAACACCATTGTCTCCATTCAAGGTGATGAACCATGGTGGAGCGTTGGGGAATAACAAGTGGGTGATGACACCGGCAATGTTCTGAGCACCCAATGCAAAGGAAAAGAGGCGAAGGGCTCCTGGGGCGTGGAACACGTAGAGCCAAATGGCAGTGAAGAGAGGCACACAGAAATGGCCAATCACATAGGAAAACCACGACACCATATCTTTGGGCACGGTGATGGGCTGGGACATCCAGTGGTCGAAGTTTAGGAGCCACCACGAGGATGCTAATAATGCAGGTGGTACCCAAACCCAGCAATTGTAGGGTCTGTAGCCACTGGGTGACGATATGCTTTGCAAGATCTTTTTGTTTATTGTGGCAGTGTTCTCGGAGACTTCAAACTGCGACATGGCAGGGATGAACTCCAAGGAGCCGATGCGTGGGTGGTCTTGGAAGTCTGCGGGAGCAGTAATATTCTCCTGGTAAAAGTCCTTGGGCGAGTCTTCAATGGATCCGTCCAAGGATGACATTTCAAAGTCGCTGTCGGCGGAGCATGACGACAATGGAGTGAACGAAGGTTTTTGCTGTGGCTGGTACCATCTCAAGTTGATCCACCAAGCAAATGCAGTGGTCAAGGCCAAGGTGAGTAAACACCCCAACGGCGACTTGGTGACGCTGAACATAAAGGTGTCCAAATGGTGAGCCAAGGCAACATGGATGGGGGGCCGGATGTTTTTGGGAATGAGACCGGCATTCTTAAAGATCAATAACCACACAAATACAGGTGAGAAGTTGATTGCGAAGTTGAGCGGTAATGTTAAAACATTTCTGTCGTTAAGTCCCGACCAAAAGATCCGAGACAAGAGGTGGTAAAGAAACACCAAAGGTGCCAACAATGCAGCCATTAGTCTCCGAGGTGATGGCGCCATGGCAGAGCAAAAATGGGCAAAGCGACAATCAACGAGGAAGAAAAGGAAGCGAGATGGATGGCAGGAAGAAAAGGAAAAAAAAAATAATTCGATATGGGTCACTGATAAAGAGGCAATAGAGAAAAAAAAATATGCATCACTTGGTGCATCATTCTAGGAAACAAGGCGTGTGGACAAAGATTGAATGCAGACACTGGCGGAAAGGTGCGTTGAGAGCTATTTATCTAACTCATCTATTTACCATGAAGACGAAGCGGCGGTTTACGGAAAAATAGAAATTAAGACAATGGGTTAAGAATCCACATTTGGAGGTCAGAAAAGGTGATTAGAGCTTGAAGACACGAGAGGAAATTTGTCGTTTGTGGTTCTTGGAGCACTTACGTCAAAACTACCAGCTGCAGGACAAGATAGGGGAAGATGTTAGAAAGGAGCGGTCATTGAGGAGTGGGCAACATGTATTTGGCTTTGTTAGGTCGAATAAATGGTACCAATGACTGGAAGCGCATCAAGAAAATGTCTGGGATTGAAGTAGACGAGAGCAAAAAGGTGAAAAACATATAAGTATGAAACGTTTGGGGGACAAGTGATGAGAAGGGCCGCGGGGAATCGCGGAGTTAGTGCGGGAAAAACAAAAGGCACGGAAATTTGAAAATTTCAACAGGCATGAGCACAGATGTTCCTCGATGATCTAATTGCAGGCGAAAATAAAAATCGATTGAAAAAAAAACAGAATTGGTCTGGCAGCGATGCAACTGGATTGATGAATTGATGAATTGTCGGGTAAAGCATAACAAATTACTTCGCTCGCAGATGAAGTTGCCCGGTGCATTAGAAATAGAGCACAAGCAAACAGCCGTACACCAAAGAGTAAGTATAAGACCCGTACATCAATCGTGACGATGAAGATCCCTACCCCTCGCACGTGTACCTGTTCCATCTGCAAAATTGAAGATTCCACGACTACTGTCCGAAGCACGTGACATGAAGAGAAACATCCATACACCATTGAATTTAGCATAAGATCCGTACATCAGATGCCACACACACCCGTACATTCCAGCAAAAAACCCTCACCCAAAAACTCCCGGGGTAACCCTCCCTACATGCACACCATCACACCATGGACCCTGATGCTCCCGGGAAAACACTCTTCATCTCGTACCCAACACCCTATTCTTCCCGGGATACCCCAGACTTCCCCACAAGAGTGAGAATTCTTCAACTCTTCATCAACTCCGGCTCTTCTCCCTACTCCTCAAGCCCGATGACAAAGCGGCTATCCGCCCAGGAGAAGAAAGACAGAAAACCAGCCCTGCGGGCCTGCACCTTCTGTCACTCCAAGCACCTTCAATGCTCCAACACAAGACCTTGCCAGAATTGTATCAAAAGAAACATCGCTCATGAATGCAAAGACGTGGTTCGCAAACGTGCAAAGTACATGGCCCCTGTGGATTCAGATGGTGCCTCAGAGACCCCGGCGGTCTCGGATCAGTCGTTTTTTGAGCCCATGATCCCGAAGGACCTGATGGTGCCTGCCCACCACAATCAACATCACACCCAACATTCAGCATACAGACTCAGCCCGAAGTTGGAGCACTCCAACTCCATTAACACGTTCCACGACCACGCACACGACTCGCCTAACTCTACGCCGTCAACCAACACCACCAACTTCAACTCCAACTTCCTCAACCAGGAATACATGATGCTCGGCGACCTCATCTCCAAACCTTCATCTCCGCTGTCTTTTGATGTCACCACTGCACCTCCACCACTTGTGTCGCCCAGTTTTCTCTCGGAAATCGAAACGGAAAACAGAACGCGTCCGTTCATCTCGCTTGGCGATGTCAAAGACGATGAATCTCGCTCGCAGGAATTGAACTTCGAGATGCCGCTGCTGGACAAACCCCAGTACGTGTCGCCGTTGATTTCCCACCACATCTACCAAACGGTTCAAGATATCTATTCCAACAAGGTCATCAACTTTGACTACCCGCTGTCGTACCATTCGTTGACGCATTTTCTTAAGTCTCGGTTTTCGTTTCTGAACTCCGAATTGAGTGCAGAGGAGAGGGCCAAAAAACGCAGCAACCTTCTCATAATCTTAAAGTTGATTGCATCGTACCGACCAACTTTCATTTCCGCCCACAAATCGCTTTTCCAACCGTTCGACTTCCAATTTTTGGAGATGTCGTTTCAGAGATGTCTACTTGACTATGAAAATCTTTCACGGTTGAATGCATCACCTACCATCATCTGGCGCCGTACAGGCGAGATCGTGTCCATGTCTAACGACTTGGTTAACATTCTTGGCTTGAGCATCTCCGACATTCTTTCCAAAAGGACCTTCATCATGGAGCTTATGTATGACGACGAGTCCATTGTCGAGTACTTCCGACTCTTTAAGTCAGTAGCAGTGGGCAACTTGCATCTGACTATTAATACGCGATGTAAACTCATCAAAAGATCTACAGCAGATACTCGCAACATTGCAAACACCAACACCCAATTACAAGATTGTGATTTTATTGAGTTTTGTTGTGTGTGGACAGTCAAGCGAGACTTGTTTGATTTACCTATGGTGATAGTGGGGCAATTTCTTCCGGTGCTCCCCACTCGCGACGGGATGCGGACGTATTAGTGACGGGCACAGTAGCTGCACACGTAATAATTATTTATTGGTATTAGGAATACTTTGTAGATTTCGCAGCCATTGGAGATGAAAGTGGTTCGACTGGCTACAGTTGGCCCACCACTTATGTACAGGACAATAAGGAAAGTAACATAATGAACGGGGAGGAGAGAGCCACGAGAAAAAGGATTAAAAAAGTTCTAAAGAAGAGAAAAAAAAGGAGCAAAAGGTAATGAAACATATTCCCAACGATCTACCAAAGAAAGGGAAAACCTAAAAAAATCGGACTTGAAAGGTTTTTTTTTCAATGGTTGAATCCTCGCAAAACTTCAATCATGTATCGAATCATTTTGGAAGTGGTAAGATTCAACCTGGTGGAGTGATTTCATCCCCTACGCCTTATTGTTGACAGAGGAAACTCCACTATAAAACGGGGACAATCTGCCATATGTCTCGCCACTATATCTCATCACACATCACACAAATCTTAAAATATTCAAAATGAACCCTAAAGTTGTTCTCGTTGCTGGCGGCGCTGCTTACACTGCAGGTGCAGTCTGGATGTTCACCAACTACTACAGACGTTCTTCATTCAAGCAGATTTTCGTCAAGACGGATGCTGCATATGAAAACGTCAAGCTTATGCACCACCCATAATCATAACGTATTATATAATGATAATGAACACAATTGAGAGCAAGAATGTAGAAAGTAAAAGGTTGAATGTTGAAGATAAAATGGAGAAGACACTAAAGTGTAGAGAATTTGAAGGTGATTGGAAGAAGAAAAGTCTTAAGAACGGATGGTATCGTCTGGTTTAAGATCTGATTTCACATTGAATTCAATAAGAATCCGGAGAAAGAACTAATACGGAAGAGAGGCTTCTCAACAGAAGGTAACTCTGGCCAGGCTTTGAAACTGAAGATGGATCGAGAATTGAAAAAGTTGGATTAAGAATGAAAATCTTAAGATAGAAAACACTCACAGTATAGGAGAAGACATTAATCATGAAGAGGAAGACGAGGTCATATCGTGTTGTAAAAGTCTAGCGAGGTGAGAAGTCAAATGATTCGGAAATTTTTGCGAAATTGCGTAATTCAGACTATCTATCAAGTTATCTGAAGATGTGTTTCATCTCGCATTTTCTTTCTTTTTTCATTATTTTTTCGTTCAGATTTGCCTTTAGACTTTGTACAGTGCTAACTTCATGTCCGATATATTTCTATACCAGGGCTGATAGTGGTGGAACCGATTGTTTGAGAGGTTCCCAACTGTACAATAGGAAACATAGTGTTGAGTGTATTTCACGAATGTGATGAAGTGAAATATGCGGGGAAATACGACGGTCCAATCTGTCCACCTTCAAAACGCAGAACGTCAAAAACACTCAACGTATAAAGCCAGACATCGGCGTTCACAATTTCTCTGTTCAATATCCGCTCTAAAGACTTGAAATACCAAATTCAATCCTTCAGGATTATATGGACTGAATTTTGGCAACAGTGGATAGACCGTAGAAGATTAGCAACCTTTTTTTCGGATATCCGCAATAGGTGAAACATCTACATTAAACTTCCAGATTAGGTTCCCGAGATACAACAAATACATCGAGATCCATGGAAAAAAAAAGAAACATGTAAAAGCACCCCAGAACAAACTTAGCGTAGCCGGTAACGCTTACTTCAGTTGGGTTCTCCTTTGGGAAAATTACCTACAGCGATCCTCAGACCTGGTATTGGGTAGCAGAATAGCCGAGAAAGACGAGCCCGACTGGCACATGATAGACGAGCAAATGATGCGATTTCCCACCAGTGACGAATTTACAAGCGTGTGAAAGAAGTTAAAATCCAAGTCACGAGTATAAGAGACACGTCCAGAAGAACTATATAAAAAAAATGGAACGAGGTGGAGAAAATGAAATGAGAGATAATTAACCTGTGAAAAACACCAAATCTAATCCCATGCCAAATTTAGCATTCGACCAGTCCAGACAAAACCCCTCAATATACAATGCGGTCCCCAGAACCCCAAAAACTTATTCTCTTTCCACCTTCATAACTCCGTCGTTCCTCTCGCTTACGACACTATCCATTTCCCGTGTCTTGTCGCTAATCCTGCAGTGGCCCTTCTCAGTGCCATTCGTGCAAGTGGACCAAAACGAGCATGTCGAGAATGTGTCGAGCATGAGGTGGGAATGCGTAAGTGAGGTGGGAATGTGTAGGTGGGACCTCCCAACAGACATCAGGTGGTCAAACCTATGCCAAGCAAGGCCAACCTTTTTTCAGAAATCATTTTTTTGCGAGAAAGTCCATATTTCGGAATTACAAACGGTGGCTGATCCCACACCAAAATGTGCCAATTTCCCCATGCGGACGCGGGCTTCCGCCAAAAGCCCCGAAAGGCTCTGCACATATAGAGCAATGCGGCGGGGCACCACATTAATAGCCAATTAGAATCAGGGCCACCAATGTCTCCCAGAAAGGAATCACTCCAAACAACAGTACATGAGCGAAAAAAAAAAAAAAAATTAAAGAAAATTAGTCCCATCTTGACCGGCAACGATTAGATGTGTGGGGGGCTGCGACCTGTGAAGTATGATGGCATCTCGGAGCCTTGCAACCACAGTTTTCAAATTCGGTGACAAATTAGGCATTTATCTCATGAGTTTCTTTTGCGCCAACCGACTTACGTACACAGGATGGAGCCAGTTCATCTTTCTACCATGGGTCTGGCCTTTTGATCTAATTTTTACCCAATATGGCCAACGCCCCCCACAAAGTGATAATACTATGAAGCATTCTCTATTCATTCAACTGGGGGAGTTTTAGTGTCGTTGCACACAGCGACCGTCAGTAAGTGGTTAGACTTGACAGGGCAGTGGCTGCAGCCGCGCGTTGAGTACCGGTGCGCCATGCATGATTTTTCTCTTCTACACTTTGCGATCGGCCATCCCGCCTTATATAGGGAGGAAATCTTGCTATCGCTAAACTGCCATCTCTTTTTGCACTCAGAGTTCTCCGAACAAATCAGATCATGGGCGAAAAATTCGAAGCTGAGAATCTCGCCAACAACAACGTCGACAACTCCTCCGACTACTCGGGTTCCAGACGCCTGGAGTCGTCGTATTCGTCATATGAAACTTATGAGGAGGAAAAGAATCCTGTCAAGCGTTTCATCAACAGCTTCAAGCCCATCAACTTGGAGGATGACGGAATTGACACCTCCAACATGACCGACATGGAAAAGTCTGTGTATGCTACCGCCAGACACCCCTTGGCTAGAAGATTGAAGAGCAGACACTTGCAGATGATTGCCATTGGTGGTTCCATCGGTACTGGTCTTTTCGTGGGAAGTGGTTACGCCTTGTCGCAGGGTGGTCCCGCTGGTGTGCTTATCTCCTACCTTTTGGTGGGTTACTCCTTGTACTGTGTGGTGATGGCCTTGGGTGAGATGTCTGTTCAATTCCCAGTGTCTGGTTCTTTCAACGCCTTCTTTTCTCGTTTCGTCGACCCATCATGGGGTTTCACCTTGGGTTTGTTGTACTCTTTGTCTTGGTTGATTTCGTTCCCCTCCGAATTGGTGGCATGTTCCCTCACTGTTGAGTATTGGATTGACACAGTCAACCCTGCGGTTTGGGTGGCTGTTTTCTACATCATTATTGTCTCCATCAATATGTTCGGTGTCAAGGGTTACGGTGAGGTGGAGTTTGTCCTTTCCATCATCAAAGTCGTCGCCGTTATCGGTTTCATTATTCTCTCCATTTGTATCATTGGAGGTGTAGGTAAGCAAGGTTACGTGGGTGGCCGCTACTGGCACAACCCCGGTGCGTTCAACCACGGATTCAAGGGTGTGTGCTCGTGCTTTATTTCTGCCGCTTTCTCCTTCGGAGGTGTGGAACTTGTGGCTTTGGCTGCTTCCGAAACCGCTAACCCAAGAAAGTCTTTACCAAGAGCTACCAAGCAGGTTTTCTGGAGAATCACCATCTTCTACGTGCTTACTGCTATTGTGATCGGTTGCTTGGTGCCTTACACTGACGACAGATTGCTTAATGGTACTTCTTCTGAGGATATCACCTCGTCTCCTTTCGTTATTGCTATTAACAATGGTGGTATCAAGGTCCTTCCTGATATCATGAATGCCGTTATCTTGGTGGCAGTTGTCTCCGTCGGTAACTCCTCCGTTTACGGTTGCTCGCGTTCTTTGGCTTCTTTGGCTGTCCAAGGCTTGCTCCCAAGATGGATCGGTTACATTGACAGAGCTGGTAGACCTTTGGCTGCCATTATGGTCACCAACGCCTTCGGTTTGTTGGGATTCTTGGCTACTGACAGAGACAACCAGTCAGTTGTGTTCACCTGGTTCTTCTCCATCTGTTCCTTGGCTGCTTTCTTCACCTGGATTGCTATTTGCTTCACTCACGTTAGATTTAGAAGAGCTTTGTCTGCTCAGGGTAGATCGAACGACGAGATTATCTTTGAGTCTCCTTTGGGTATCTATGGATCCATTTCGGGTATGGTGATTTTAGTTTTGATTGTCATTGGATTGATTTGGGTGTCCATCTGGCCAATTTGGGCTGAAGGTGCTGCCTCCAACGTGAACTTTTGGCAGAACTGTCTTTCTTTACCTCTTATAGTGATTTTGTGGCTCGGCTACAAGATCTACACCAAGACCTTGGGAACCTGGATGGTCAAGTTGGCAGATATCGACCTTGACACCGGTAGAAGAGAGATGGACCTTGAGACCTTGAAACAGGAGATCGCCGAAGAGAAAGCTAACATCGCTTCTCGTCCAATTTGGTACCGTGTATACAGATTCTGGTGTTGATTTCTTGGTGTGTATTATATTTAAAGTTTAATTCGTGATTCGTTCAATGTGGTGTAGATGAATCTCCCTCCACTGGTGGTGCCAGAGCACTTGATACTGAAGTTCCTTGTCCGTTCGTAGCACCACCAGCAGTCTCACTACCTGCTCCGTTAGTTGTGGAAGCTCCGCTAGCAAGCCATGCTTGGTCGACTGGGGGAGATTCTCCGTTTCGAATGGCAGCCAACAAGATGTCCTTCTGCTCCTGAGGAAGCTGCACGGTTCCACCCTTCGTGTAATTATACAATGGACAAGACTTTTTTGTTCTGATGTGTCCAAATGCACCACATGATTTACATCTTCTGTTGGTACTTTTTCCTTTTCCGATACCTTTACCTCCAAATGCTAAGGATCCGTCTGGCAACATCACAGTATTTGCATCGATGATGGTACCTCCAGCTGCAGCCGCCAAATGTAATGGATCCTTGTGGGGTTTACGGCCCTTACTAAGCTTTGCTCTCTTTTGTAAGTTTGCAATCTTCTCTTCCAATGCTTTACGACGAATCTTGTTCATCTCTGCATCATTCGTCGGAATAATGTCGTTGACATCTGCCATCGACATCTTGTCACCTTCGATCTGCTTCTTTCTCTTGATGTATGCCTTAATAAGACGTGGATCCGAAACATATTCCACCCTACGCTGGACCACATCATTCTCGTCTCTAACGAGACGCGTAATCTTCAAAATATTCTGTTTTGCAGTTGCTTGTCCATGTTTTTGGATGTTTTCTTGCTTCTCCTTCTCAAATTTATTCTTGAAGAATTCCGTATGATCAATTGGTTGATACTCCTTATACACATCATCCAAGGTGTGTCCCTCTCTATTGTCAACCGTTAATGAACTTCTCTGGGCATACCAAATACGAGAGATCTCATTCTCGTAGAGTCTCTGCTGGTATGATGCCGTAGTATTCTTTGGAACAGTATCTTTTGGTGGTGGAATGAGAGGGCGGAAGCCATGCTTCTGAGTAGCCCTCAAAAGTGAGAATCCAAGTCCAATACCCGAAGGATCTCCCTCTCCGTTCAATTGCAACATTGCCTTTGTTTGGTTGGATGTGATGAAACTTCTTGAAGAGCTCCATGGCGCAAGACCTTCATCAATGGTCTCTTCCATATCAATATCCTTATCTCTTCTTTTACGCTCTCCGTCCTTTGCCTTTTCTTTTTCATCTTCCTCCTCCTTCTCTTTCTCCTTTTCTTTCTTCTCTCTCTTAATCTCAATCTTACGAGAGTCATCATTATAAAGTGAATCGATATCGTCCATGACTTGTTGACCATGTTGCATACTATCCAACAAAGCGACATCTTCCGGAGAGATCATCGCTTTGATCTCTTCTTCGGTAGGTACTGAGTCACTATTACGGATCTTCCAGAAACCCTGGTCCTCACCTTGTCTCTGATACTCCATAAATTCTTTCAATCTTTGACGATTCTGCATGTCATTCTGATCAGGGAAATGCAGAGAAATATCTTTCACAGATAACCTGGCTGTTCCGTTCTTGTTCATGGTTCTGAAAACAATCATCTTCAACCTATTCTTGGAGGTGTTAGTGACCTTTCTAGAGTGCGGAGCAGGTACCTCCACAGCTGGGAAAATATTACCTACTGCAAACAAGTGGTCAATGGGTCTCAAGTAATACCTTTGGTGATTACCACAGCCTTGAGATCGAATAAGGAGAAAATCTGTGGATTTTGCCTCATGCTTGAAGATAGGTGCTCTGATCATGTTGTTGTAGAGTGTGGGCACAAAATCACCTTTAGCAACATGTCCAAAATTCCAAAATGGAGAGCGATCTTCAACACCCAAAACATGCGTTTCTCCGAGAGGGGCTTTGGGGCGGGAGTTATCGTCCTCCTTTTCTTTTCTGTAATAGTTGATCAATTTACTTCCCATGCCGAAGTTGGACAAAATACCAGGAGCTTCCTCAGAATATTCCATAGCAATAATTGTTCCAGTGTCTGCCACCGTCAAGTCCGATGTACGACTGAAGATTTCCTGTGGAGTCTTGCCACGGTCCTTCTTCTTTTTTCTCACTTTAAGACTCGAGAAGCATATTAATGAACCTTGACGAACCTGGAACTTCGCTCTGTGAAATGCACGCGCCTCGTCCTTGGTGAGTCTGATCTTGTAGTATGGAGTCTGAAGCCGTAACGATGGGATGGAGTGTTCGATGTTCAAATTACTCAACTGACTTCTCACTTTTGTGTTGTAGTTGTTCTTCAAGATATCGTAATTCTTATCGTTGGAGATGTTGAACTTCAAATTGAGAAGCTTCTGGTCAGTTGGGACAACTGCCTTCGATTTGGCACCATCAAGTCGCTTATCGGGCACAAAAAGCAAGTTGGGGTCGTTCATGTTCAACTCAAACGTCTCTGTAGAGAGCTGGCCGTCGAAGATGTTTTCGTCATCGTAATTGACTTCGTCATTATCGAATTCGTCGCTGATCTTCGGTTTGGCATCTCCGTTGTGCAGATCCAAGTCGGAATTGCCGGCATTGAGTACGTCGTCGTCATCCCAGTCTGCCGTTGCCAAGATCAAATCCTTACTGAAGTCCCCAAACTTATCATTTTCCACAGTGTCCTGTTTTATGAATGGCAATACCCGCAAGTTGACCGCTTCTTCGTCATGTGCCTGGATCTCTTCAATGAAGTCCAAATCCTTTTGCAGAATGTGGCGGATACCTTGCAGACTGGCGGTGTCTGCCAATGCATTACGCTTGGATTTAAATGCTTTCTTCTCATCTGGTTGTACCTCCAACGAGAGCTTTAGAGGCACCAAAGGCTTGATATTCATCTTGAATGCTAATGGGGGCCGTTTCCAAGCATAATACATGGGCTCTGAAAGCACCATCATGTGGTAATTAAATGGTTGGTCTCTCTTGTAGGTGGGATAGTACTTCTCCACCATACGAGCCTTGTGTCGCAGCTCCATATCCTGAACCAACCGCTGCAACTTGAGCTTCTTTGCTGCTAGCTGCTCTGGCGATTTGCGCTTTCGGCTCCTGTGTTTGGTGGCAAGTTCTCCCAAGGTTCCATTACTGCCAGCTTCAGCACGCTCTTCTTCAAAACCCAATCCCAAGTCGTTGAGACCATCATCGTCAAAAGCAGGCTGTCCATGAAGATCGAGCAAAATATCTACGCCGCCATGCTCGCTCAAAGACCCGTGTTCCATGTGATCCATGCCATTTTCGTCTTGGGGCATATCATCGTCGCCAAAAAGTGCATCAAACTCATCGTTGGCACCATTTTGGAGGGCTTGCTCATCTTCAGCCGTTGGAGATGCATTCTCAGGCTCTTCCAATGGGGGCAAGTCGTCTTCATCGGCTAATTCGTCGATATCTTCATAATCCACAGCATCATCTGCGTGTTTGGTTGTTTTCTCCGTGAAAATGTCGTCAATCACCTTGTCGTCAGGGACATCAACATTTCCTGTTAGTAGATTGGAGTAGAAGTCATCACCACCGTTATCGGTGTTTTTTCGACCCTTGGCAGCCACCATGATGTTTTATGATGGAGTGGTAGTTGGTAAGAATATATGTGGTGGTCAAGGAGGTACGGGTGCAAGGTTCGACGCTGGTTTGGGATACAATAGTTGGAGATGAAAGTTGTGAAGATTACGGTTTTGTTTATGGAATTTCGAAGATAAGTGGTAATTTTTAAATGGCTGGTTCTATGTTTTACTCTCATGTTTATTACAATCGCCGATAGAGATGTTTTTGAGGAAGATGAGAGCACATTTACAAATAGTTAGAGAAGTAAGTAATATCTTACTTATTCTTAAGAGAAGAAGAAGAAAATATTTGAAGGTTGTGAAAATCGGTAATTATTTGACGATTTTGTGCAATTGTGTTACTGGTTGTGGACATTCTGAATGGCTATTGAATAGGGCTGCTTTAAGTACAATTTGACCAATTTGACATAATGTCGTAGTCTTTCGGCCATATTCACTAAACTACCATTAATATTTTAAAAAAGCATTCACTTAAGAAAAAAGAAAAAAAAAACAATAACAGCAACTAACCAATCAAATCTCTATTTTGAATGTAACATTGAGACTTGGTGGCTGCGAATACTCATAGTGCCTTAAAAGGCACCATTACAATATTCAAAAAATTACTTCAAGTAAAAAGCTACTACTACAACTACAACAACAATATTCATAACCAAATTTGTATTGGTCAAAACTCGTGATCAATTAAAACAATCCGAGGAGCAATGTTCAGAGTTCCTCACCATAGCTAAAATTACCAGAGGGCCTTCACCTCACTTCCTACACCTTACCTTACTCCAACCATCTACACCATCCACAAACTTCCATCTACATGCCTCACGTGTACCTCCTCATAGCGTGCCTGAACCAGCCAGTGCTCTCCACCACTATCAAATACATTTCCGCCCATAATGTCTATATCATTGGACGTGCGCCGCTCTTTCTCTCATACATTGAAACCATCCTTCACAATCATGCGTCTGACTCAATATCGGCGCTCTTAGTCTATGATGACATCAATGTGTTGCTCGACGTGCTTAAAGTGCTCCATAAAGGCAGCTCTGAGGGCAACGTAAACATCCACATGCAGAAATACCTCAAGGATTACAAGAACGAGATGGCCCGAGTGACCGCCACATCTCATCCTGATGCAACAGTGCCACAGGGTCATGACGATGTTCCTTTGGGACTTGACATCTGCATTGTACAGCAATGTGACTTGCTCGATGAGCTAGACCATCTTCTGCCTCAGAACGTGGCTTTACAACAGACTCTACGGTTTATGGCTTTGATACATGGAGCCACGTACGCTGCAGTATCTGGACTTGAGAGACTTGGCCACGATGGACCTCAATTGGTTGCACTAACCCAAGACCTTATTTCCAACGCCATTGAACCCGAAATGCGCGTCTACGACGTTGCTGGATCGACATGGAATGACGATGTGGTGATTCATCAGTTGACACCACCAGCATGGGACTCATGGAACAAAATCGAGCTTGCTGCCAGAACAATCCCTAAAAGTGAAGATACACAACACGATAGGGGTAAAATGCTTGACGGTAACGACGCTTTCTTTGGGTTATACCAAAGCTACTTGGATTACTTTGCTTCGACAGACAGCAACGAGAAGGAGGAGAAATTGAGAGCTATGTTGGTGGATTTGGTGTGTACAGACACAAAGAGAGCTGTTGAGGCTCCAATTGTGATGACCTATGAGGAAACAATCTCCAGACTTCGAGACGAATAAGATTGTATTAAAGGAGATTAACTATGAGAGCTTAACTCTGGTCGCTTAATTATGCACTATGACTGTTAACGTTTACCTGCATAAACCATCTCCCATCACTGTGGTGCACACAGTGGTCGACAATTCAACCCAGAGTATAATCTGGAATCTCCGGGCCATTGACTTGTTAAATTCTTGAAAAAAATACTCGAAATGGAGTCAAAGGACCGCAATGAACACGACGAGCATCTTTCGCAAACAACTGCGCGACTCTCTATATCCATCAAGGAGGAAGGTGTCCTTTCGCAAGTTCGAGAATTTCTCCAGGACCAAAAGCTTCAACGGCGAGATTCGGCAGTGTCAATCACATCGTTGGAGGAGAATGACATCAGAGACACTTCCGAGCAGCCCCAACTGTTAATATCCACGAAGAGACGCCGATCTAGCGTGCAGACAGTTCCTCCTCCTAGAAGAAAGAAGGCCAGAGAACACAAACGAAAAGCCCGGAAACAAAATGCTTCATTAACGATCGAACTTCAAGGTCCTAACAATAAAATTGTAACTCACTCAATCACACACTTGCGGGAGTTTTTGCTTGAGGCGTTGCAGCTCAAGAAGACATCTCCACGGCAGCTTCTAATGGTTACCAAGCCCATGGAGGTAACCAAGATAGTGGTTGCCATTGTTCCAGGGCTACTTCTATCTGATTTTGATACTATTCCATCAAGAGGAGCAGGAGGATCTGTAGAGCTCGAGCTGTTGGAGCCGGATGGAAAGCATAACGAGACACTTCCGTTTTTTCCAGCCAATTTTGAGTATCTACTTCCAACAACAATGGCTACCTCGCAGGATTCGATTTTTCCATGTCCACAGGCACTTGTAAGCTTCCCCGTGTCCAAGGCCGAGCGAAAGCGCCGTGCAGAGGAGCTGCGTGCAAAGAAAATTGTCTTGTATGACCTTCTTGTTACCATAGACCAGATGAGACTGAACAACTACCCTGTTCACAGCAGCTTGGATGAGAATTCGCATCTCGAAGATGGCTGGGTTGAAACTGGGGAGTTTGACCATGAGGGCTCGCATACTTTCGCTCTAGATTGTGAGTTTTGCCAGGCGAAATCTGGCCCTGTTCTCACTCGAGCCTCCATGGTGAATTTCCAGAACGAAGTGATTTACGACACTTTTGTGAAACCAGAGGAGGAGATCACGGACTATGTCACGCGATACTCAGGCATCACTGCTGAAGCACTCAAAGATGTAACCACCACTGCTAAAGACGTGCAGAAGAAGATCTTGGAACTTGTTTCTAGCTCAGACATTCTTATTGGCCATTCTCTTGAATCAGACCTTAACGTGATGAAAATAAGACACCCAAATATCATCGACACTGCGCTCATATATGACCATAATCAAGGTCCCCCACTGAAACCAGGTTTGAGATCGCTAGCGGCTCAACATCTCAACCGCAAGATTCAACAAGGCGAACAGACTGGTGAAGGTCACTCATCAGTTGAAGATCTGAGAGCTTGTCTCGATTTGGTCAAGATGAAGTTACTAAATGGCCCAGGTTTCGGAAAAGTCATTCGAGAAACCACGCTTTTCGAGAAACTATACGAACTGCTGCCTTCGAAAAGATCGGTCATCATAGACTTTTCTCCGGAAATTTATGGCCATGATCTTGGCGAAAGGGTCAACTTGGAAAAGTTCACAGTTGTTAACGACGATGAAGTGGTGGAAACACTAGAAAGAGAGCTCGAAAGCTCCACCCTTGCGTTCATTAGATTCAAAGAAATGGATTTCAATTCTGGAGTGGTGCAAGTTCCAAGCAGGTTTACCGGTAAGTTGTACTCCGAGCTCGATGAGAACAGGAAATCCGCCATCCTTACTGGTGAAAACAGAAATGATTGCTTGAAAAGTTTGAACAACCGTCTACAGAAGGTTTACGACCAACTTCCAGTGGGATGCGTATTTGTCGTGTGCAATGAAGGTGGCGATACCATGGAGTTGACTCAACTACAGGGGGTCAGAAAACGATTTAGACAACTTGAACGGAAGCAGGTAAAATTGAGTGATATTCCTCCGGAAGATTGCTGGGATTTTGACAAACAGACCGCACTTAAGAGGGCTTGTGTTGAGGCTTCTAATGGCTTCACATTTGCTACTGTTATCACCGATGATAATAGCGAGTAGGACCAGGGACCCGGAGTTCTCTGGCAGGCGATATGTATATAATATGGAAGTTGATACACACAGAGATAGTCAATACTTCTGCCCTTTTCTAACATCACCTTAAACCATTCAGTTCCTACTACTTCTAGTTCCAGATGCATTAGGCTCCTTGTATTTCCCCAGGCATTGAGCAATAACCTTTTTATAGCACGTCAAGCCATTCAACATCAAATATGCCATTAACTGTGGGATCCGCAATAGAATCATCTGGAAATCCCTTCATCTGGTGCATCAGCAGCCAGAATACATTGGCGAAGTCCAGAACACCATCTATGCCTGAACTTAGGGAGCTACCTGGCGTCGATGCTGCTTGCTCCAAATCTTCTCCATTTGCTTGAGGGTCCCATTTTGATTGAATACTTGCCTCGACCTCTTGTAGTATTTCCGAGACAAATGAATCGTAGTCAGCTAACATGTCAAGGGTCAACAACAAGTATACCTCCTTACCCCGACGATACTTCAAGAAAAAGTCTTCCCCATTTCGCAACGCCCGAAGACTTTCTTGAACAAAAACGCATTTCCAACTGTAGCAGTATCTTTTGCTGAGTCTGCGGTTACATTCCTCGATGATGCCAACGAATTTGGTCAATTTAAAATATATGTCGACCATCAAGGAATAGCGTGAAGCATATTGCACATCGTTATCGAGATTGTAACGATGCAGAGACAGTTTTTCACACTGCAACACAGAATACCTGGTCCTCATGAGAGCTGACAGCAATAGGATCATGCATCGATGTAAGGCAGCTTCCAAAACAGGAACGAAAGTGAGATGGGAAGTTTCAGCGAACCACACACTGCTATATTTAATAAAACGCTTTGCAATAATGACAACGTTTCTTGCAACGGCACCCATCAATTTCTTATAGTAAAAATACGACAAGTCGATATTTCCTTGCTTCTCATAGTATAGATACAACTGGAAGATAATACCAGTAGCACTTACCGCCGAATTCAAGAACCGTGTAGATTCGAAGACGGTTTCCACAGACAACGGGCCATCAATTTCGTGAATAGTGAGCTTCAAGGTCTTGAAGTACTTGTTCTCCCAATTTTGAATATCCGCACATAGGTCCTTCAACAACACTGGACTACGAATTGAGGTAACATGTTCCAAAACCGGAAGTATAGTATCATAAGACTGGCCCATCAGTAGAAAGTTTGATCGTAGTGATTTTTCTAGGGCAAAACTTTTGACGTTTTCTCCACCTAACACAAAGTGAGGCATATCAACATCGTATTGGTTGAACTGGATGGAAGTCGGAAATCCGTTAGCTGTGCTTCCAACAAATTCAAGATTGATAAGGCTGTACCAGAGCTTCCTCCTTAAGTTATTCATTTTCTTCTCTTCTATTGTGCTTTCCAAATGTGGCTCTCGATGTACACCAAGGCTCAAAGCCATTCGAATAAGTTGTGCAGTAATGCTCTGGTTACTTGGATCCTCAGGCGATTCTCCATATTCTGGAGCGAACATGAAGTAGACCCGTATGTACAAAACTAGTTGAAGCACAGCCAAATTGCATGTACGGAAGTAGTTTGACAGCTGAAGACACAAGTTGGCCACCTCAAGTGACTCAATAACCATAGGATTATCCAATAAGTACTCCCTCTCCGGCAGGGAATATTCGTGCTTTCTTGAAATACAAGGGAACATATTGAGATACCCCAAACGTAGCACTATGAGGATCTGACCGAGATATATCAAGTCCATTTGCTTTGTAATCTTCAATTGGGCAGGCGAGTGGTCATCTGCATGATGAATCAACCTGTGAACAGTATCTTCGAAGAAATCCTGGTCGATGAAAGGGAATACTGGATACACTTGATTGAAGTAAATTTCAAGGTATCTCCACATGGCCTGCCGTCGAGGAATCAAAAGACGTATCTTTTGTGTCAAGTCATTTTCTAACAGTATATCTACTGGACACACAGGAAAGCCTAAGAGACGGGCATTCTTGTTGAATGCGTCCAACTGACTGATCTGCAAACGCAGATCTCTGGACTGCTGTTTGAAAGGCTTGAACTCCAAATCCTCATTGACAATGGGATCCTGGGAGGAGGTTTTGAAAGCGGTGCCCGCAGGTCTGTTTGTTGGATCGCCATGCTTGGTGAGAACCTCGTCTTTCTTGAGCTGAATTACCGGCGCTAGGGCAGGATCACTTTTCAACATGGCCAACCAACTGAGTGGGCCGAAGTATCTAGCAGAGGTGGTACCAATCTGGTCAAGCAAGCCAAAGTTTTCCAGAAACGAGATATTGTCGGTGTCATGGTCATATGGCACAACTCCCCACGTCTTTTCGCTGAAATCTTGTAGTTGGTATTGCCACAAGGGGACGTTGGTTTTCGAAGACTCTTTTTCCAGCAAATACTTCTCCAACCGTTCAACCTTACTTCGAAGTGCCACTAACTCCGCCTCCATTGGGTCCGAAGGGTCCTTTGGTGACAACTGGGGAGGCTCATGCGGAATCAGATGATGATGGCCATTGCCTTCAACGGTCGATAATTCACGGAGCAGCGACCTCTTATAGTTGTCAGAGGTATCGATATCTTTATCGTCTTTTATAGTCGGAGTTTGATACGAACAATCGGAGTTACCATGAGTAACGCAAGACGAGCACGGCTGCTTCTTGTCGCACCGGATTTTGCGACGTTTGCAAAAGGTGCAAACCAACGTCAGTCTATTTCGTTTTCTGGCCAAATTGCCCATTTTTGGTGCTCAACAGTGGCTTCTTACGTAAGTTATTGATGATAACGGTTTTTGTAGACAGGAAGAGATGGTTTAGTCAGATTCTTGATGTAATGTGGAGAAGCTACTTGAAATCGTGTTGACAGGTTTTTTTTTTCGTTGGATCAATAAACAATAGCTTAAATCCAAGCCTGATTGCTTTTCACCTCTGAAAATTTTATTTAGTGTGGCAAAGGAAGAATTGACAGAAATTAGACCATGTGATGCGACTAATAATTTAGAGTTGTAGACTGGATAGTGGCATGGGTTGGCCTTTCCATCATATGTATATATATGTATCACTTCTGACGATCAAATCCAATGAACTCTCAAGAAATTTAGCTTTTATAATAGAAATTTTGGTATTTTAGAGATTTTGTGGCATGTCTGGACTCTCTTTGTGATGAGCCTGGGGTAAACGCTTTAGTTCGGGAGTGTCGGTGCGAAAAGTTAGAGATTATAAGATTGTTGAAGGTTCAGTGTGGGATAATGGGGGATATTGGGGACATTATGGGTTATATTATGGAAGAACATCATGGAGAGATCTTTGGTTTCTAGTTAAAAGCATGGTCGCTAATTTGTAGTGTGGTTATATGTTTAGGCAAGCTTCCAGATTCCAACCCATGTTATTTGCAGGACCCAAAAGCTCGGCCTTGTTCCCTGATCGGGTCTTATATCCGCTTGTCAATGACTTGATTGCTAATTGACATTTCGTAAGAGATGCTTGATTGAAGTTGGTAGTGACATATCCATAGAGGGCTGACAAATCGAGAAAACTCTTTGAATACAAATACCGAGGAAATCTTCTTCATTTAAATTTCAACACTTCACTAAACCCCCAGTAAGTAAATTGCTAATTCCAACCAGGTATCGTTGAATACGATTGGAAAACTATTGGCTGTGAACTTATTGAAGAACTTCGAATCATTCCATTGAAAATTACCAAAACTTCTCCATGTCAACCTTCAATTGGCAACCAAAAAGACTCGAGCACCTTGGTGCTCTCAAAGTCTTGATCGTTGGAGGCACAGGAGGCTTGGGACAGGCAATCGGCCAAAAATTAGCAGCGGGAGGTGCCAATGTTACTGTTGTAGGTCAAACATTCCGTGACAAGGATAATGCCAACATCAGCTTTGTCAAGGCTGACTTGAGCAGCATCAAAGACGCCCGTGAAACAGCCAGGAAATTGGATGTATCCAACACTGACGTGGTGCTATTCACAGCAGGTATTTTTGCTGCTCCCCAAAGACAAGAGACATCAGAGGGCTTGGAGAGAGATCTTGCCGTGAGTTTCTTGAACAGAAAGGTGATGATTGATGAAATTGTCCCTCGTTTGAAGACTGAAAGAAACGAGTTTGGATTCATTCCTCGTGTCTTCAACATGGCATACCCAGGAGACAACAAGTTGGGCAACATTGATGACCTTAATTCTGAGAAGAAGTATAGCACTATGAGTGCACATCTTACCACTGTTGCCGGTAATGAGGCCTTAGTTTATGACAGCGTGTTGGAATTTCCCAAGGTGCATTTCTATGGGTTGAATCCTGGTATTGTCAAGACCTCCATCAGGAACAATTTATTGGGTGAAAACTCGTGGAAATCAACCATTGTTGAAGGCATTTTGAGTTGGTTCACAAAAACCCCCGAGCAATACGCCACTGGTATTGCTCCCTTATTGATTGCTCCGGAGTTGGAGGAGCGTAACGGTAGCTGTTTTGACAATAAGGGCAAGTTGCTTCAACGGTCGAAAGGAATGACGGACGAGTACGCTAGGAATTTCATCAAAGCTGCTCAGGATTTGCTTGCAAGGAAAGGGTTGAACTAGGGCTTTAAGAGTTGCTTTTGTGTTCTTCTAAGAGTGAACCATGGAGTTGGACTTGAATTCGCCTGATTTTTGATCAAGATCATCCCTCAGTGTCTCATAATTGATATTATTTATCGTAAATGATTTGTAGTTACTTTTTGAACCATTTTGGCATCCGACTCAGCTTCTTTTTGCCATCTGTATTCACCACTGGCTTTGGAGCACTAACCTCGTCCATATCCAATTCTCCTCTATGAGTTTCCAATTGAAGGGTTGGCAACTCACTGGCATCCTTGGTGGCGATTCCCTCTTTCAAATAAGGGCCCTTAGAATTCTTCTCCGCAGGCTCCCAGATCAACAAAATTTTCTCCAGCTGAAAGTCCGGATGGGACTTGAGTGATATGTTGTTTTGAGAGAAGCCCACGGCGATCTCTTTGAATGGAGGAAGACCATTTTTGAGTTTGTATGTGTTGATAAACTTTTCAGCCACGTATCCGTCGATTTTTTTAAGAAGCTGTCCCAATTTCAATGATGGATCTTCGAGGGGAAGATCCAATAAGGACCGATCTGGAAATCTGATTCTGATCACATACTTATGAATCTCCACCGCTTCCTTCTTAGTATTGGCGGCACCTTGCATTGACTTGATGATTTTGTAGTATTTTTCTGCCTGGCCAAAAGTCATATTGTAGTCTTCCTCTGGATTTTCGTAGATGGCACTTCTGGAGTGGGGAACATAGAGAGTATCTTCCTTTTCTTCGGGAACTTGGAACACAGGAGCAGGCAGGGAGCCGGAAACAGATCCAGAAGCAGTGGCAGAAGGAGTAGTGGAATCAAATCTATTCAAAGATGAGCTCACTTCACTATTGCTCAAAGGTTTTTCCTCCTTCTCCACAGTCTTGACTCTATCAGCGCCTATCTTATCAATTTGATTCCTTTCGATTCCATCACTATTCTCGACCTCGCTATCAATGTCCATGCGTTCATGCTCCGCATCCTTGGACTCAACCAACCGATGCTCCTCCTCCTTCTTTAACAACCGCTCCTGACGCCTCTGTTCCTCCAATTGTTGCCTAAGAACACGCTGTTCTTCCTGCAACTTGGCTCTTTTCTGCTGTGCATCCTTATTCTCTACCAATAGCCGCATCACCGCATTGGTGGCAGATCCAACCACATTGGACACGCTGATCTGGGAAAAATCGCTGGTTAAGTTGTCTTTGTTGGCCTGTAAAACACTCAATTGTACACGCTTCTCGCTCCAATCGGCTCCAATCCCTGCGCTGGCCCTAAACGCTTCGACCAATGCCGCTAGCGTTGCTGAAGATGCCAACTTCACGATTTTAGTTATTGATTCGTCGCCAATGGAGGCCACAACCTTCAATGTGATCTCAACGTCTCCACCAGTAACAGAGAGCTCCAATTTGGCGTTATTCACGAGATTACTGAGGCGAATAGGTAGAAGTCCATCAAGTTTCTTGCCACTAGAGGAAAGGGAACCATTTTTAGACAGAGACACGGCAAATTTGGCCATGCTGGCCAGAGCTAAGTCATTGATGGTAGCTGACCGTGCACATGTCACCTTCTTGTTGACTTTATTGTATGAGACGTTGAATGTATATGACATGGAGAAGATTAATGGATGAAGAGTGTAGATAAGATTGATTGATGATTATGTAGGTGACAGTGGGGGAGAAAGAAAAGGATGACTAAAAGAGGACAAAATACATTTAGAGAGGCAAGAAGGTTAAAAAGAGAGGTAGAATTAAGGAGAAATTGCCAGAAGTAATCATGTTCCTTCGTTTATAATCAAGGGTATGGTGTTTAGTTGAAAATATTGTTAAAGTACGTTCCAAGTCTTGAAGACGTCAATAGACAATTTTTAAAAGGCAACATTGAACAAGTAGAGGTTAAGAACGACATTACGATCAAAAGTGACAGAATGAGTTTACCATCGCAATGACGATTAACAGGAGTATAAACCAGAAAGCAGATGTTAGAAGTGATTAGTAAGTGTAAGAATAATTTCTGCAGCAATAATTCGCTATTAGCGTTCAGCACCCAAGAACCTATATTCATCTCTACAAGTCATTTCTAGAAAAAGCTTACTATACAGCTCAAAACTATATCGAATCTGCTGGCAGGCTCTTACGTTGGGCCTCCTCCTTCCATCTGGTGCTTTCCATCTTCCACCACATGATCTCGACCTTGGCATTGCGGAGCTCCTCCTCCATCTGCCGAATCCTTGCATCGAGAACTTCAACATCCTTCCGCTGACGTTCCCTGTACCTTCTTGCGGCCATGGTATTGCGCATTCTTCTCGAATCCTCTCCGTTGGCAGAACCTGCCTTCGCAGGCCGATTGCTCCGTCTCTTAAGTCTGCTGCGGACCTGCTCCACGTCGCTGTTCTCAGTCTCTGGCTTTCTCTTCTTCAGAAACTGCTCCGACTCATCTACAAACTTGAACGTCGCGGTTGGAGCTTCAGAGCCAGATGAACATCCGCCATCACTGCTCCTAGCCTCAAACTCGTCGGCGCTCTCAAACTTCACAGCATTCACAGCAAACTCATCGAAACCTGCCACTCCGTCAACAGCAAAGTCTCCAAACCCCGCCCCAACATCTCCTGCCACATCTCCGTATTCGCTAGTGTGGTGGCTTGTACAAGAGTCCGATTGGGAATCTACAACTAAGCTCTCCAACAAAGCATCCGCGCTCAGGCTTGAGTCGTCGGTTTCAAAGTTAAAATGATAGTCTAGCCGATCGGTTAGATCTGGCCACAGATTGCAATTCTCTCCATTCTGGTAATTCACAAATTGTTGCTCCCATAAACCTTCTGTTATCTGTCTCTAAGCGTCGGTTTGGGTGGAAAACCGACGATGTCTAATTTGAAAGTCGCGTGTAAACGTTGACTTTCGGAGATGGTTCAAAGGTGTAGTGGTGGAAACATTGGGGGGTATAGGTGCCCTTATATATTTGGGGCAGGAGCCGTTCCTGCAGGGCCAGAGTGACGTTTTTGGAAGAATGAGTAATCTCAGAACAGAAAGGCCAGGGCACCTACTATCAACAAGGTGGGGCCTTATTTGGTTTAACTTCGAGAAATTACGCCATGTTGAAGAATTAAAGATGAACTGGAGAGAAGAAAATTAAAAATTAAAAAAAAAAAGTTTTGTAGAAGTTTATGTATACGAAGGAGAAATGCCGATATTTATAAAGTGTAATTACTCATCATTATAGGGGAAAGGAGTTAACGAATGCGGAATGAAGGTTATGATATTGATAACGAAGAATGAGACATTATGAGCAGTGTGAGGGAGTAGAAAATGCACGTGGAAGTTGAACATGACGAAAGACTAAAAGGTTTAAGATTGAAGGATAAAGAATGAGTCAAATTGAAGATTTGGAGGTGGTTTTGAGAAGTTTGGGGGAGCAGGTCAGGTTGTGGAGGAGGATAAGGAAAAGGAAGGAAGTGATGCTTGACCGCTTGAAGTTTAATGAAAGATGAAGGAGATCCATGAGAACATATATGGAAAACATTGGGTAGAGAACATATTGGGAGGATTGCTAGAAGGAGAAGGTAAACGTAAATAGAATAAAGATACAAAATTGGGATAATAACAAGGTCTAATGGTAAACGAGAAGAGAGCTGGATACGAAGAAATGCAACCATTCAACATTATTGAATACTCAGTCATAACTATTGAAGGTTGTTTTCAAAAGCTGTTTCATTAATGGAGTCTAGTTGCAATGAACTGCTATAGTTATGCAAGAAACCTAAAATATCCATGAGAATTTCGATTTATTCTACCATAGAACAACTGAAGATCCACAGAATGTCATCTTGCGATAAAGGTCAAAAAGGAATGTTTTAGCTAATCATACCTAAGGGATGTGTCAAATCAATAGTGATTTAGCGATTCATCCTGAGATGATACATTGACATTCAATCCAATTTTCATCAACAATAATGCAACATTACCGACCTCAAAGTAACCTAAAATATGAACTAAGTAATGACAGTTGAATTCCTACTACTTTCCTTGTTTCCATTTTCCTACGGTTACTTGAGAAAACTTCTATTGGGACGTTCTCATCATCAAATCATGTACTTACCAGTCGGCACCTCCCGAAATTCAGGTTCCTTAATTTAGCGGATCTCTCCAAACATTATTAAAAGGAAAATTATAACGTTGTGTTTTCATTGGGCGTTTGGACAAATAGGGTTCCCCCTTCATCTCATTATTCACTGATATTACACAATGTTCTAAAGATAAACTCAAATTTCCGAAGTCTCGAAGTCCATCACTCCAACACTTAATAATTAATCTTCGGCATGTATCTCCTATAGTCTGTTTAAACTATTGTTTTTCAAACTCCTCTGACTTCTGCATCAATGTCATCAAAATCCATCGCAGATCAAGGATTATTTTTTGATTGTCACGGCTCACCGTTATTTTCATCATAATTTTTTCTGTCAATCCGGCACTCCGCCGTAACCACCATATAAATACATACGCTTCTTCAACAAGTAAACCTAACTAAAATTTTCAGTCAAGTGGCGAAAACAATCCTTTCAAGACCGAATATTTTTTCTCCTTGAAATATCCATCAAAACCTTGCCATAATACTTTAAGGATTTCATCAAAAGATTATTATCACGTGACCGTGGTCATTCCTCATATATCTCAAAGCGAAATCCCCAATTCCTCACCGCCATCTTACTTTACTGAATTCCCCAATATATTATCAACCATGTGCTGCTGCTGTTGTGAATGCATGTCAGACATTTGCCTTGTGATTCTCTCTGTTCTTTTCCCGCCACTTCCCGTGTGGATCAGAAGAGGCATCTGTTCATCAGACTCCTTGATCAATATTTTGCTCTGTATTCTCGGATACTTCCCTGGTTTGATCCACTCTTGGTACATCATCGCCAAGTACCCACCTTACACCATCAACCACGAGTCCAAGGTGTACTATGTGTACCAGAATTCATCTGACTTGGAAAGAGGTAGAGGAGGTCACAACGGAAGTCACAACCACCACCACCACCATCACCATACACACAACTACAATACCACCGTGAACTCAGAGCCATTGAATCCTACATCGCCAACTTATGGAGCCACTAACGAGGCTCAGGAGGGTAGTTCTGCTGCTTTGGGAGCACCTCCAGCATACACAGAATTACCTCAGAAGTAGGGCAAGAGTATAATACTATATAATAGACTAATGAGATTTGGACAGCTGTAGAAGTCGGAAAACTATACGACTGATATGTGTGCTTGGTTAAATTGGAAATTTCATCGGTCAACATCTTGAATCGACTGGTACTATAATTTATTCTGGTATCAACATGAATTTACATCATGTGTACATTAACATGTGCATTCATTATCTACTGTCTACCGTATGACTCCCTCCCCGAATTTTTTTTACATTATACTCATATCTCTTGTATTTAACCTTTCTAAATTTCTTGAAAACCATGTCTCTCCATCACTTTATTTACGCCTCTCTAATCCATCTTCTTCGATTTATTCATGCTGAATATAAAATCAGGGTTTGCATACACATCCTGCACACACTTACAAATCCACTTATCGGCCTTATCTATTCACCTTTTCCAATTCTTCCTCAACATGAGTTTGATTCAGGACTCCATCGCCACTATGGGTGATCCGAACACCCAAACAGTATCCGGACTGCCCTCTTCCATCAACTTTTCCCATTCGTTCAAAGATTGGTGGAATTCCTCGTCCAGTCTTCAACGGCCAACAGAAAAGACAGTCGAGCTGGAACAATTTGTAACTTCCAGGTCCAAAAACGCTGCCATCGAGTTCCGCTTGTTTCGGGCCATTTTATCATCGCAAGTCTACTTGGTGGATCCTTTGGAACCGGAGCTATCCGACATTTCGGACACTTCGGACCATAGAATCGTGGGAAGGTTCTTGGATACTGATTTGTCTACCGAGGACCAGAAAATGTTCATTCACGAGTTTGAAATCAGCAACAAATCAAACCCAGAGCTTCCACAGCGTCACATTGTGATTATCCATGGCTATATGGCGGCATTGGGCTATTTTGTCAAAAATTTCGAGCCTCTAGTCAAGCTGTACGGCAATTTGGTGGTTCACGCCATCGACATGCCCGGATTTGGCAACTCTGCCCGTCCGCTGTTCCCCAAAGAGCTTATAAAGTTACCTAAAAACGCCACGTTGCAGGATGAAATTAAACAGATCATGGGCGTGGAAAATTGGTTCATCGATACCTTTGAACAATGGAGAATCAAGAAGGGCATTGACAAATTTGTGCTTGTGGCACATTCCATGGGAGCATATCTTTCATCTTGCTATTTGTTGAAGTATAACAAGCAAAATGACGGATCGCAATTAGTCGATAAGTTCGTGTTGGTAAGTCCAATGGGCACAGAATCTAGTGACGTGAGCTTAATCAACCATAAAGATCTACAATTCAACCATCACGAGTCTGGAGGAGATCCATTCCAGGAAATTTTCACCAATCAGGATTTCAAGCCTTTTGAAGTTGAGCATGAAGATCTTAATACTCTCTGGGAGAAATTGGGCAAGCCCAAGTTTCCTAAAAACACCTTACTCAGAAAATTATGGGAATGGAACGTGCTGCCCTTCCAGGTGCTCCAGTACTTGGGACCAATGTACCTGAAGATATTGTCATTGTGGTCATTCCAAAGATTCAAGAACCTCAAGGCCAATAACTCGGAAGATGGGCCCCAATCCAATACAGATTTGATCTTAAAACTTCACGAGTACTCTTTCTCAATCTTTAACCAGTACCAGGGTTCAGGAGAACTAGCAATCACTAAACTTATCAACCACGAGATTTTGGCTCGGTTACCATTGTGTGACCGTGGATTAGAAAAGTTTTTGACAGAAAACAATATCAGTACTTTGTGGATGTATGGTGACAAGGACTGGATGAACATGAAGGGCGGAGAATATTGCGTGGAGAAACTAAAACAATTGGGTGATAAGAATTCGAGTTTAGTGATTGCTAAGGATGCTGGCCATCATATTTACTTGGATAACCCAGATGAGTTCAACAAAATGTTGATAGAATTCATTGATTTTCATTAAACACTAAAGAAAAGTGTTATATATTGGCACAAATGTCCGCGAGTGTCTCACCAGCGTTGGCCCTTGTTAAGTTTCCAAGGGAATCTAATATGGTTTTTCTTTCAACCAGACTTTTCATGGCCTCGGAAACTCTGTATGCGTTTTCTATAATATTCGTGTCAATTCCTGCCAACTTGGCAACGTTAAGTCCATACAGGTTCGATACAACGCCTTGAACCAACTTGTAGAGGAAAATGACTTCCGGCCAGTCATTTTCCTTTCCTTCTGTTAATGTCTTCTCAATAAACGCCATATGATAATTATTGACCCCCTCGAACTTGTCTAGAACATGTAATGAAGGGTAGTGAGTGATGAAGAGAGTCAACGGTTTTTTGGGGTCTTCGATGATATACTTGAGAATCGCATATGCTAGCGAGATACCGTCGCTTGTTCCAGTTCCTCGTCCAATTTCATCAAGAATAATAAGTGATTTGTCTGTGTAGTTCTGTATAATGTTTGAAGATTCCAACATCTCCACCATGAACGTAGACTTGCCTCTCAAGATATTATCAGATGCACCCATGCGAATAAATATAGAGTCAAAGATTCCCATTCGGGCACTGGTACATGGGAGTTGGCATCCAACTTGCGCCATGATCACCAACAACGCTATCTGCTTGACATACGACGATTTTCCTCCCATATTAGGACCTGTGAGAATAAGTACTCTGTTCTCATCGTAAGAGATATCAATGTCATTTGGAACGTAGTCCAGAGACAATGATGCGAGAATGGGGTTGCTGGCCAGTTTTATGTCGATCAACTGCTCGTCCACCAACGATGGCTTGACATAATTTTGACCAGGAGATGCACTTGCTCTCGCTAGCGACGATAAACAGTCCAAGGTTGCAATGCTGGTTACTATTTGGTTGAAGTACTCATAGTGTGAGTCGATCTCTTTCAAGTACTCATTGAAGCACTTATCAGCGGCCTTCAACACCATATCGTTATGATACTGTAGTTGTTTGTGCAACCGAGAGACAGCAGGTGTCCGGAATCGAGAAACAGATTTCGTGCCACTGATCTTCACCCAATCAGAGGGCAAGGCATCCACGGCCTTTCCATTGCGTACCTCAATGAGATGTGTATCCTTTAGGTTCGTAACAAATGCTAGCTGCGGTCTCTTGAGATATTTCCGGATACTCTCTAGCTCCTCTTGAAGCTCGGATTCGATCAGTGCGATTTGGTCTATTTGGATGGCTACTGAATCGAATTTCTGGTTGCTGAGGTTGAAAAAATGGATCTTCTGCTCGTTCAAATTGGTTGTATTCAACGCTGCACTAGCGTTGATCATCTCCAATAAATCGGACACCACTGGCTCTTGGCTCAAATTTTGTAGCTTCTGAAGAATATCGGATATCATTTGAGAGTTATTTGTGGCCTCAAAATCGGCGATTCCCTTCTGACCAAAATTCTTCGAGACATCAAGAATATCCAGAAAATTCTTTAACATCATGTACACGTCTTTCCGGGACATCTTCTCTGATAGGTAAGTGGCCGAATAGTGGACTTTGATAAGAAGTTTGTCCAAGTCAGTGCCTGATTTTCCGATTTTTATGATGGCACTTTTTAATGCATCCACCAAGTGAGAAAATCCGCCCAGTTTGAAAGTATCAACAGCTCTTAGACGTTCCTCGATATCTTCTCTGGACACTAAGGGTCTATGAATCCATCTTTTCAACATACGGGAGCCATTTCTTGTGTAAGCATGGTCTAAAAGCCAAAGTAATGTGCCTTTTCTGGAAGTTGGCTCGTCCTGAACTTCAAATATATCTAATGCTTTTAAAGTGTTCCCTGGCAATAGCATACACTTGCGAGAGTCTGTTAGACTGGAGAAATTGGATGCAATGGTGAATATATTGCTGAGTTTGAACTCAGCAAGATATTGAATAAGTTCGTGGATGCAGCTTTGGATGGAGATAGAGTAATTGAGAAAATAATACTCTGCCAAATGCGCTGAACTACCCTCTTCGTTCACATCGATAAAGAAATCAGACAATGCAGCTTGGATTTCGCTCTCTTTTTTCTGCTTAATGTATGTGATACTCACCATGGGATTATTCGACCGTAGCACTTTTCTCGTCTCCGGAGAGACACTTTCGCCATTCCCAATCACAATCACCTCACTGGGCTTCAAAAATTGCAATCGAGTGTCTAGCTCATCTCGCGTGAAAGTATCAGGAAACTCATCATAAACGATATCTCCAATCGCTGGGTCGACAGCCACCAAGCTGGATATCTTCGGATGTTTCAGTTCGTTAATACAGAGTATGAAGGTGCTTCCCTCATCAGTCTCCACATTGGCACTTCTGTTGAGCGTTGGGTCGCCAGTGAGAATCTCATCGCCCATATAAGTCGACTTGGTATAAACCCCTGTAACCTTTCTCTCAAAAAGTCCACTTTTGTTTGAACTCTCCACTGATTTGATGGCTGCAGTCTCAGTTTGCTTGACAACACCAACTTTTAGTCCATGGTTGAGCAATCTCTGAAGATGAATATGGAGTCTATTGTCTGGAATGGAGCAGTAGGCAAATCGCTCATGTGTGCGGTCGTCGAGGTCCAAATTGCCTGAAATAAGCATAATATTGAGTAGCTGGGACGCTATTACGGCATCTTGTCCGAAAAACTTGAACTTGTATCCGACTTGGATTGCCAAAACCTTGTCTTGGTGCTGCCTTTTGAGATCGATGAACTGTTTCTCCAAAGGGGTCAATTTTGTCTTTGACGGTCCAGAGAAGGTTGAAATGCTTTTCGGAGTGAAATGGGACGACTTTTCAACTACCTTTTTTGTTGGGATGGCCCTCAATTGGCCCTCACTTCGTGATTTCTTTGGAGAAGACGAATCATTCTCATGCAGAAAACTGTCGAGTTTTCTCTTTGTGGAGGCGTCAACTATGGGCGTTTGAGGAGTATGCGATTGTTTGGATGCGGCAGGTGTGAAGAAACTGCTGATAGCCCTCTGTTTTTTCTTATTGGCAAGAGATTTCATGAAGCCAGTAGTACCTCTTGATCTTGGTAGTGTATGAGACGTGTAACGTGTAGTACGGTGGAAGATTTGCTATTGGAATATGCACTGGATTATGCTGTAAGATTTGCATTTGAAATATGATATTGGAATATGATATTAGGATATATCATAAGACCGTCTCAGGATGTTCATTATTAGCCTATTTTTTTTTTTTCAAATAGATTTTCTTTCCAACTTATCCTGGAATAGCTACTCATGTCTATTTTCTGATTATTGAAGCATCGACCTGTTCAGATCCCACCAAATTAAAATCTATCAGTCCACAAATCCATAAATGGCCCTAATGTATCTGATTCTTTACGTTGCCTACGAAACCGTGTTAAAATCTGTCGAAATGGCGATACACACCCTTCGCCCTAGAATTAACTTGACGTCTATCCAAAATGGGCTTATCGCATTGAGTAATCGCCAAGATCTACTTCATTTATCCAAACACATTCACTTGCATGAATATTTCAGCCACTCAAAAATACATTACAAACAACTTAAGAAAAGAAGAAGAATTTCAAATCAAACTTGAAAAATCCCGAAAATCTTATCTTTTCCATGGTGTATCTTCCTCTCTTCACGCACCCATCTCTAATAAGCACAACCATCTACCTACAGGAGGTTATCTAGCCATCTAGTCATACCCCATGCCCAGAAGAAAACTATCCCGTAAAGGGTGCACAAGCTGCAAACGGCTCAAGATTAAAGTATGTTGTCCGTGATATCTGTTCTTTGAACCTGTAACTAACCGCAGTGTGACGAGGCGAAGCCAGCCTGTGAATATTGTGTAGCTACCAATCGCCAATGTGAGTATCTCTCTGATGATACTCCTACAGTGAGTCCTGATACAAGTCCTGACGATTGGAATCAAATCAATGGCAAGGTTTCTTGCTCTGATCACTCACACCGACTGTCTGTGCCTGGTGCAGCGTTATATCTGTACAATTCACTTGCAACGCAGATGAACTTAACTCGATTCGAGTATCGACTACTACGATTCTTCAACGATGCGTGCATCCCACTTTTCTCCTTCAATATCAATAAGGATGCAGACAGAACATGGAGAAAGTTGCTTCCCAGGGAATTTGCTTCTCTGGATATGGTCAGGCAGTCTGTTTTTGCATTTGCGTGTCTTAATCTCTGGAAATACTCAAATGTCGACAGTGTTCTAGACCAGGACAAAATAGAGTGGACAGATATGGAAACCCAACTCGATGGCAGCTATTCACATGTTTTCGAAACCCTGGCAGTATTCGATAATGGCAAGGATAATATCTTCTCACAAACTGCCCGTTACTTCTCAAAGACAGTGCAGCAATCCTCCAATCTGGAAATTGCACTGGAGCTGTTTTTCTTCTCCAGTTCGCTCATATTTGCGTTCTTGGGTGTCCATCCTCACCTGATCATGCCTGTAGTGGATTTTGATGGCGATCCCCCACTGGACATATTGAGCTTCTCTGCAAGCATACGGAAGCTAATAGACGAGAAAAGTCGCCACTTTTCTGGCATCTTAAGCTTGTTGATAGAGAACATGACAATGCATATTTGGGGAACTCCGATTTACCCAAGTGCCATGGTGGGCCAGTTGAGGGTGGAACTTCACGATTACTACTTTAGCAAGAGTGGTTTCACAGAGATCAACTCGCGAACAAGCAATGAGAACGAAATATTGGAGGAATTGCTTACAGTAATGGAGAACAGTTTCAGCTTCGCTATATACAAGGGCTACCCTATACCGATCTTCCGAATGCTCTACTCTGCACCTTTAGAACTCGGGGATCTTGTGAGAGCACGTCATCCTTTTGCCTTACGTGTCATCTTCGTCTATTGCTGCATGTGTATCTTTGGTGGTTTCTATTTCCTGAGAACCTCAAACATGTGGATGGATTATATCAGATATCACATTAAACATTTTGGCCCGCTTGGAGGGGTAGAGGCATCCATATATAACTATGTTCAGGACAAGGGACGGGTTGATTTCTATAATTTCGCTGCTTCGATGCAAGAGTTTGACTCAACGGTCGCCCACATGGCACAACATGGAGAATTGTCTCTATATTCAAGAATATGCTTCGAGTAATTTTGAAGTCGCCTATTCGTCTCTCACTCGCGTGAAGGAGATACTGCTCACGTTCCGTGCTAGAGAACGGTTTGTAGGGGAAATCTTCTCGTTGCTGCTGTTTCCCAGTGCGGTCGAGTGCTGGCTCAAAGAAGGTCTCTTTGGAGTGTTCGAGAGTCCTAGGGACTGAGAAGGAGGAATCTTAAACAAGAGGTCTGATTTGTTGGAATTGTCTCCATCGAAAAGCACGGAACTCTGGAGTTTTTTCTCAGGCGATATAGTTGTGCTTGATGATTTCACTTGGGGAACAAAGCGAGATGAATCTGCAGAATCCCCGATCAGCATTGCCGCTAGATCAATTGTATCAAGAGAGCCATCAGTACTCAGAGCCTCTAGCACAATATTGCTTTGAAGTGAGTCTCTAGATAAGTCACTAATACTCTGTTTGGACATTCTTCGTGATGCATAATCCATGTTTGTGAAACTGCTGATCACAGGCGTTGAAGCATTGCGTTTAAGTAATGGTGGATGTTTGGAGGCTTTTTCTGTACTAGGGCCATGTGGAAGACGAAACAGCGATCCTCGAGATCGCACAGCGGCTTCTGCGGCAGCACGGGCTGCAATGTAGGAGTCAGATTTTGGTGCATTGGATGTGGATGCACTTCTTTGTCTCTGGATTAATTTATGTGGAGAAAGTGAAAAAGGCGACCTTGTAGATGTTGGGGTGACGGCTGAGCTAGGGCTGCCAGTGACGGCCGTAGGTATACTCGTAGGATTACCTGCGGTGTAGAATCGGGTGAGTTTTGGCTCCGTCTTGATGTCGCTAGCTAGATCTTCGCTTGATCTCCGTTTCGTGTACCGAACCAGCGGCGAAATGGTGACCGACTTGAGCGAAGGTGTTTTCGACAAGTCCAACTTAGACATCTCCATCAGCAAAGGAGTTACTGGTGGAGGAGGCATGGAACCCGAGGCCAAAACTGGAGTTCTGGTAGCCAGAAGTTGTGGAGGACGCAGGCTAAACGCAAACGACGTGTTTGAGCGTTTTCTAGTCTGCGGAGGCCTCTCGGCTATGGGCTCTGGTGTTGCTCCAGGCAAAGAGCGTGAATGCTGTCTTCCTTTTTTCTCGGTTATATCGTTAGAAGTAAAGGGGACAGGTGAATTGTCCAAATTCTCTAAGATTGAACCATGACGTGAACTGGCCAGCAACGGTTGCATTATCAGGTGAATAGGGCTTGCTAACACTCCGGCATCACCGGCCAGTGAGCTCGTTAAGCTTCCGGCGGCCGTATCCACGTGAAGCGACGAACTCAAACTGTTCAGAGACAATTTCGCCAGGCGATCGTGGACAGGATCGTATACATACATTGACAGTGCCGAGTCCGAGTCTGTAAGGTGGCGAAGAGCCAATTCCTCCTCGACGGCACGGTCGATCCAAGTTTCCTTCAACGAATTGTACTTTTTGGCCATTTCGAATGTGGCTGAATAATCCTCGGCCCGCCACCCCTTGTTGTTGGTGATATTCTCAAACTTGGCGATTTCATCTTGCACGGCAGTTCGAATGGCCCATTTGGTCTGGCTCAGAGAATCTGAAGATACCTTAGACATTTTTGAACCTTTGGATTCCTTGAAATCCTTTTCCTTGAATTCTTTCTCTTTCAGTTCCCTCTCTTTCAGGTCCCTCTCTTTCACCTCCTTCTCGTCGTCCGAACTGCTTGATTCCCTTAAGTACTGCTTGAGTCTTCGTGTGGCTGTGAACTTAACAAGCTCCTCTAATCCGTCCAAGTGTCCAAACTCAAAGCAGAGGTGAAGACAAGTATCACCATTTTTGTCCTGAGCGGTCCAATCGGCACCAAACTCGAGTAAAAGCTTGAGTCCATCGGCAAATTGGTGTACGCAGCAGTAATGAAGAGGTGTTCGTGAAAGTGGGCCGCCCCGGTGGTTGATCCAACGGTGGCCAGAGAATTCCTGGAGGAGGAAATGTAAAGTCTGAGAATGATGGTTCATCAAAGGCATGTGGAGCACAGTGAGATTATCGAATGTGATCAAGTCGAGATCGCACACATTGGCTGATTCACGCATGCGGTTCATAAGCGATACCAAATGGAAACACACCAAGTAGTTTCCATGGTATGATGCATAATGGAGGTTACACCACCCGTGGTTGTTGGGATCAATGTTAAGCCAAAGCTCAGGAAAACGAGCCAATAGCCTTTTGGTGATGGGGAGATTGCCCCGGATGATGGCGCCGCGGAGTCTTTGCGGCGGCTCTTGCATGCTAGAGCATGGGTTTTGTCTAGTGTTGGATATGGATTGTGTAGGATTGTGAGAATGTATGGGTGTACTGGAAATCTGTGGAACAAAGGGGCGATGTATTATAATAAAGAGGAGAAATTGAGGGATATTCGGTGGAAAGACAATTATGTCCCTTATTTAATTTTTACTTTCTTTTCTTTCCTTTTTCTTTGTCATCTATACTCAGTGGCTTGTTATTTAGGAATTAGAGTGATGTTCTATGCATGCTCAGTGGCAGAATAGTGAAGTGAAGGAATTTGAAAGTTGAAAGATTGACGTTGAAATTTGTGTTTGGATTACCTTGAAGCTATTGAGTGAATCGTGGAGCTCTTGTGATTTTTTATCGGCTTTCTCTACAGTGATAATAAGAATGTGTCGAATTGAAAACATAGTTGCACCAAATGCAACTGAATGCCAAAAGAATGTGAACAATCTGAAAATCAAATTGTAAAAGTTGAAGAAAAAGAGCCACAAAGAAGAAAGTCGTGAGTGAAATGAATAAGCGAGGGTTAAGAAATAAGACATTCACTCAATTACCCCATCCCAAACTCTTGTAGTAGTCCAATTGCGAGATGTCCACAACCTTGACAACACAAGTCTGCACTGGAACGCACACCTCACTGGCAGTAGTGGCAGAAGTGACAAGTGTGGTGGCCAGTCCGTAATTAACGGACTTCGTGATCACAATCGTGGTTTCCTCGGCACCAGTAGAGACGGCACCCACGATTTCGGAAGTCTCAGTAGCCACAGTCGTCGTGCAATCACCCGATTCACAAACAATAGTGGCAGTAACATAACTTGAAGAAGTCGTTTGAAGGCCGTTAGTATCTGTCGAAGTAACAACTGTGGGGTAGATAGTAACAGTCACATCTTTGTATTCAGATGGGACTGCCTTTGTGATGACTCCACTGGAGGCATCGAAAGTTGTACCTGCGTTATAAACGCAAGAAGTGGTCAAGTATTCAACAGTCTTGGTGGTGACCACGGTGCTGAGGACAGACGATGCAGGGTTGGTGGAGCACGGAACATACACGACATCAGTGGTGACAACGATATCTGTTACAGTAAATGTACTTGTCGATGTTTGCACTGGAAGGACGGGAACAGAAGTGATGCATTCGACATACTTTGTTTTCGTGATGGTTGAAACGACAGAGGAATGAGCATTGGTCTCACAAGGCACAGTCACCGTCTCAGTGGCAAGTTGAGTGGTGAACGTGGTGATCACAGTAACTGGGACAACTGTCTCACACTCAACGGTAGAGGTCTTGTAAATGACGGAAACGGTAAAGAAAGTCTCATTGGTCTCACATGGAACAGTCACAGTCTCAGCAATTACGGATGTAGAAGAGACAGTAATCGTGGTAGCCGGGGGAGAGTTATGAGAACTATAGGGTCCAGAATGACTAGGAGCACTGGAGGAGCTTGCAGATCCAGAAGCACTGGAAGCAATGGAAGAGCTTGCAGATCCAGAAGCACTGGAAGCAATGGAAGAGCTTGCAGATCCAGAAGCACTGGAAGCAATGGAAGAGCTGGAAGCAATGGAAGAGCTGGAAGCAATGGAAGAGCTGGAAGCAATGGAAGAGCTGGAAGCAATGGAAGAGCTGGAAGCAATGGAAGAGCTGGAAGCAATGGAAGAGCTTGCAGATCCAGAAGCACTTGAAGATCCAGAAGAAACACTTGAAGATTCAGAAGCACTGGAAGCAATGGAAGAGCTGGAAGAGCTAGAACTCTTAGAAGTCTCACAAGCACTGGAAGAGCTGGAACTCTTAGAAGTCTCACAAGCACTGGAAGAGCTGGAGGAGATGGAACTCTCAGAAGTCTCACAAGCACTGGAAGAGCTGGAAGAGATAGAACTCTTAGAGGTTTCACAAGCACTGGAAGAGCTGGAAGGGCTGGAAGGGCTGGAAGAACTCTTAGAGGTCTCGCAAGCACTGGAAGAGCTAGATTTCTTAGAAGTCTCACAAGCACTGGAAGAGCTGGAGGAGATGGAACTCTTAGAGGTCTCACAAGCACTGGAAGAGCTGGAAGAGATAGAACTCTTAGAAGTCTCACAAGCACTGGAAGAGCTGGAACTCTTAGAAGTCTCACAAGCACTGGAAGAGCTGGAGGAGATGGAACTCTCAGAAGTCTCACAAGCACTGGAAGAGCTGGAAGAGATAGAACTCTTAGAAGTCTCACAAGCACTGGAAGAGCTGGAAGGGCTGGAAGGGCTGGAAGAACTCTTAGAGGTCTCGCAAGCACTGGAAGAGCTAGATTTCTTAGAAGTCTCACAAGCACTGGAAGAGCTGGAGGAGATGGAACTCTTAGAGGTCTCACAAGCACTGGAAGAGCTGGAAGAGATAGAACTCTTAGAAGTCTCACAAGCACTGGAAGAGCTGGAACTCTTAGAAGTCTCACAAGCACTGGAAGAGCTGGAGGAGATGGAACTCTCAGAAGTCTCACAAGCACTGGAAGAGCTGGAAGAGATAGAACTCTTAGAAGTCTCGCAAGCACTGGAAGAGCTGGAGGAGATGGAAGGGCTGGAAGAACTCTTAGAAGTCTCACAAGCACTGGAAGAGCTGGAAGAGATAGAACTCTTAGAGGTTTCACAAGCACTGGAAGAGCTGGAGGAGATGGAAGGGCTGGAAGAACTCTTAGAAGTCTCACAAGCACTGGAAGAGCTGGAAGAGATAGAACTCTTAGAGGTCTCACAAGCACTGGAAGAGCTGGAGGAGATGGAAGGGCTGGAAGAACTCTTAGAAGTCTCACAAGCACTGGAAGAGCTGGAGGAGATGGAACTCTTAGAAGTCTCACAAGCACTGGAAGAGCTGGAGGAGATGGAACTCTTAGAGGTCTCACAAGCACTGGAAGAGCTGGAAGAGCTGGAAGAGCTGGAAGAGCTGGAAGAGCTGGAAGAAGTTCCTCCACAGTCACAATCCCAACAGAACTGAGTTAAAGGACATGAAGAAGTACTGATAGATTTGAAAATGTTCATGATGTCAGAAAGCTCCACAATTCTCTTCTGTAAGTTGGCGTTCAAATCATTGATGTCTGGCATGTCATCACGCTTCGTAGATGCAAAGAAAGAAGAGGCACTAGAGAACGCATTAAAACCACCACTGAGAGTGCCAACGGACCAAGTGAGCGATGAACTGAACACGTTCGAGAAAGCAAGGGTTAAGTCATCTGCATCAGTTGACTTGTCCACATGACATTGCACTTGAAGCGAAGTTGGTAAACAGCACTTGTTGTTGTATTTAACCGGCTTGACAACAATACTGGCGGACCACTTAGCCCAATTGTTCACCAAACAGGAGGAGGGAGTGATCAAATCGAAATCACGGCCACATCCAGTACCTGTAATGGAGAGTTTCTTGACAGAACTATGCAATTGCAGTAACCAGTCGTATTCATGAGTCTCGAAGTTACAAGCAACCTCGAAAAGGTCATCTTTAAGCTTGTTGACCCCGGAGATAGCAAAGTTAGCTTGAGGAATCAAAGAGAGAGTTCTCTCTTCATTTGCAACATTTTCGACAATTTCGTCCCTCTTCGACGAATCACAAGACCAGATTTGAGGAGGAGTACAAGTCACAGTGTTCGTTGTTGTCCCCCAATGTTGGATTTTGAAGGACGAAGACAAGTCACACCAATCGAACAAACCACCAAAAGTGGCAAACACGGGAAGTGCAAAAAAAGCGTATGCCAAGAGGATATTTGAAATAACGAGCGACTTCATGGCAAGAAATTAAGAACCAATTTATGGATACTCTTGAATGTTTTGAGAAACGGAGACAATTTATACCATTTTAGGCATCAAGTTTGGGTTGCAAAATAGTCTAGACAGATGTCACATAAACACGACTTACGAAATCCAAACAGTCGTTGTGCCAATACGGGCATATATAGCAGCCGTTGCATGATACAGATGTGCACAACAATGCAACCTCGTATCTTTTAGAGGGTTTTTGTTGCCCTATAGGTCCTTGACATCCTCTAGTTCAGTTGGAAAACCAGCTCTGCATCATGATCCCTGCATGAATCACGCTTCTCGCTTGCGATGGTACGCTACCTTGACCGAGGAAGCTAGTCGCTTAAAATGTTGCATCGCTAGAACACATCCAGAAAGAGCCCCCACAAAATGGTCTATTTCAAGTTTACTGGGCAACACACAATCATGTGATGAGGTATGTATGCTTTTGGTGAAGTAGAATTAGATCTAAATCAAATTTCTTGGATTACCACCATGGAAGATTTAAAAAGCAGGGTGGGGAGAAAACACCTAGATGATAATTTTCAAAGATGTGCTCTCATGGACTATTGTCACTATTTTTCGCTTCACGGTCGGTTAGGTTTGGCTCAGGGGTTTAGCTTGCAGCGAGGGCCCGCTTGTTTGCTCGCTAAACCTTAATGCGCAAGGTTTGAAACCTTACGAAAGTGGTGAAAATGAACACGGGCGAATGGCTCCAAGGTTCAAATCCGCGTCGCTAGAATAAATAATACGATTCTTCGAGGAATTGGTACTAATGGCTGAACACATAGGGTGGTTTTGAAACTTTTTTCGTCGGTCTTAACGTCCATGAATTTCACCACAATTCGAGGTAAAGTAAAGGAATGAAAAAGTTCCAAATTTTCATCAATGCAAACCAAAAAAATATTCAGTAGACAAACAAACACAACTATAGGTTTCCGTCATATTGTACTTCGGCCACGACATGGAAGGTCCATCACGGTTCAAACCTCGTATGTCTGGTTAGTGAGCTCTGATCATATCTGGCTCTCCTATCAAATCTACTTTTCCTCTCTCCATGTGAAGGGTCATAAAAACAACGTGAATTTCACAACCGTCTCCATGAAGACGCGTCGGGTGAAAGGCGGAGACGTGTGGTTGTGGAAGACCTTGTCTTGGAGCCATGGCGCAATGTAAAAGATCAAAGTATGGTCACGAACGATTCAAATGATCAAATCGATACTACTTGATTCAACTTTGGTTGGCCTTTCAAAGACCGTAATGGAAGTTTCATCAACTCACAAGTTCAAAATAACAGGTCCTCATTGGTGCAAGGCGTCAAAATCACAGTTTAAGGCATGGCGGCAATGTGTTGAGGCGGTCGAGAAGGGCAGCCGCCGACATATCGGGCAGGACAAAGGCTCTAATATTCTAATAAGCAATGTCACGTAACCCAAATGGGCCCGAAAGCCGCTGTGTTAAGCTGTGATGTTAAACAAGAACAAGTATGACGAAGGTATATTGAAAGGGGAAGAGAGACATTTTAAGGGAGAAGATTTCGCAAGGACGAAAGCAAAGTGAAAGGTCAAAGGTTGAACATAGTTGAAGAACAAAGGAAGCAAATATAGAAAGGGTTTATAAAAAGGGGAGCAGAGTATACGAGGTCACGGAGATAAAGTATCATGACGCATTGCCCTTGATTGGCCATGGTAATCCAGAAACCATTACTTGTGAATTGACCACTTATACATATCTATTTGGAAAACCTCATTGTTGGTGGTTAACTGCGTTCATGTGTTCCAGGCACATTGAATGGTAGGAACAACAAACAACTTGAACGTACATTTTGCCCATATGATTTTGCAAAGGTGTTATTAATTTCAAAATTGATTTCCATACCTTTGATTAATGTTTACTTGTTTTCGAAGCGCATAAAGTTCACTGGATGTTGGGAACGTCTGACATGAATTGTCGAATGGAAAAGGAATACACGCTTTGCGAGAAGATACAAAAGCTACATCTATTTTGGTCTGTTATTTCCGTTTTGGTTGGCCCTTTTCCGTTTTGACCCCTGGTATTTCCATTTTGGACGTTATTAAAGTTTGACCAAAAATGGCTAATACGCTTTGATACGTGACTTATTTTCCTAGTTGGTGACATTTCCTCTCCAAGTTACATTGTTGTAGAATGCAACTTGTAAGTGGAGGAAATTGGATGAGATTGAATATTCTTTTGAACTGAGGGGTAGTCGTTGAGGACTCATCGGCAAATACAACCTAAAGAAGCTTTTTGTCGAGGTTCAAGAATTTTCTTGATATTCTCTTAAGCGCGAAGGGCTCGAATGAGGTACTTGATGGTAGTAAATTTCCAGGACTAACTTTACAGATAGATTATTGGACTTTTTTACTCTTGCTTCTCTGGATTTGGTTTTCAAGCAAATAGTGATTCTTCTTGGATCTCTGTATCCTCATGATTAGATTCGGTGAAGGTTCTAATAATCATGCGCTCAATACTAAGTATGAAGGATTCCCATGGTGTAACATGGAAAGTTTACGTTTCCAATTGAAGGCTTTACTTTCATGAACTTAGTTTCCTCCCGTTGAGGCTGGCAGGATTACTTTCTTCGGTTAACAGCAAACTTTAAGCTTTGGTTGAGGGAACCATCCGGATTCAGTCTTGCAATTCAATGAGATGATGGCAGTCAGGATGGTTTATCTGATGACGTTCTCCAATATCTTGCTTTTTTGGTGTATTGTTCATGCTGGGGGTTTAGAGTACGTGATCATAAATGATGTTAGTGAAAATCTTTGGTTTACTATTATTTCATACTGGTTGCATCCTCTGCAAAACCTGGTGATGTGGTCCAACGGTATTGACAAAATCCGATGAGCGAACCAAAGGAGCTTAAGAATATGCAAATACGAAGCTCGTGAATATGGGGTGCAAAAAGGACTGAATGTTTTCTGGAAGACATCAATATTTCGGCTAATATAAGCCCTCGAGTATCTACTTGGCTGCTCTCGATTTTCATTGACAAGTTCACCAAATCATTCCGTCGCTACCTGCGGTACCACCTCAGTACCGCCTCAGTACTACCACAGTACTAACATAATCTTATCTTGTCTACAAACATGTCACAGCGCAGAAGGAAAACTCGCATCTCTCAATGGTCGATCTTTTCCAGAACAATAGGCTACTAAAACATGAGTGCAGTAGAGGCCACTGATCAGTCTAATTCTTCAAAACATATCTCTGTGTTCTAAGTGGACACTTAAAGGTTCCCGGCGGCACGAAAAAATATTCTCGCCTCTGCCATTGTTCTCTGTTTTGATGTTATCTACACATTTCTTTTTCCTTTCTCAACAGGCCAACATATTCCCACCAATTTCTCACTGTCAAAGTATTTGTCATATGATCAATTTCGAGCTCTCCACCCTTTCCCAAATTGACATGCCGCCCCAAATGGCCCGTTTCTGTCTTGGTAAACGTGTAACTCCACAACCTCGAGAGATGTCTTAGTATTGCATACCAGGGATACATTGCCTGTGTAGGTGCTTACAATCTTGCCGGACATTTGGTGATGATAGGCAACTGGAAAGACCTTCAGTCTTCATCGGACCATAATTAATGAAAATTGCGAGGTTGCACCCCATCCGTTTCCTGTCCATTGTCTTTAGACCATCAAGGGCGATCCGAACATGCCCAGTATCGGACCTTCCGTTACCGAGCCTTGTCTTCCAATCGCATTAGTGGACGCTAAAAAATATAGGTCGCAGCGATCTATGAAGATCCACTCAATGTCTTTTGCGTTATAAAGAATGTCACATTGGCGGTCCCTTTTCAACTCTACTTGTTTGCTAATTCTCTAAAACCCATGAAGTCCCTTCGTGGATTCATAATCGCCAAATCTCGACATTTTTGGTTTATCTCCACCCTATCTTCTCAGCCTTTTTCACTCCACAATTCCCTGCACCGAACATCACGTGTGGCTACTCTCATAACTTCACAACCTCCAAACTTAAGATTTCCTCCTCCATGTCTGGTCCTCCTCTTCGATTAGCGGCAGTCAGCGACATCCAGGGGGATTGGGACTCGTTGGCGGCTATTGCGGCCGAGCAGCACGCCTCATACATTGTTCACACTGGCAATTTCGGCTTCTGGAACCCCACCACCGCTGAAAGAGGAGCAGATTTAGCATATTTGAAACAGATTGTGGCGTTTCTGGCGATCTTGCCTCGATCCTTGGTCGCGGAACTAAATGATTTATCGGTCATTAACGGGAATGCCAGTTTGGGGCCCGATATCGACGGTGAAAAGGCTATAACCGAGGCCTATCAGAATGTTCTCCGTAAACCCAACATGCTCTCGCACATGGACGCTTATTTGGCGGGCACTAAGCAGCTTCCATGTCCCGTATACACCATCATTGGACCTTTAGATGATCCAGCCATCGTGGAGAAGTTTTTGTTAGGGGTTTATCATGTTCCCAATTTGTACATAGTTGACCACAAAAGGGCCTATACGCTCACAGGAGAGGGTCCGAATATCCGCATATACGGTCTTGGCGGCAACTTAAAGGTCCACAGCTTGTTTGATAGCGGTAGCTTGGATACTGAGCTAGAAACAGCAAGTGACTCTGATGATAGTGACTCACTGGAGGTCCCCATCAAAAGTGGAGATTTGTGTGGCCGCACAGGCGACTTGTGGGTTACGCTTTTGCAGGTTGCACGGCTCTACTTGAACGCCCATAAGGAGAAACCTCTGGAGCGGACGGTCAACATTTTCTTGACGCATCTGCCTGTGGTGAAGACTCCACTTCTTGAGCATTTGGCCATTATTACTGGTGCAGACGTTACCGTGAGTCAGGGCCTCCACTTCCGGTATCCTGTCCTGGGAAATGGAATGAGTTTCGTAGATAGCATGGGTGGATCTGCTGGATACATCGAGAACTACCGGTCAAAGTTCTCCCGGTTGCGCATGATTCTCGGGGAGTTATGGTTAGCCATCAAGAACGACGTCTCCAAGCTTTTAGAAGACGATTCTGAGTTGCGTCAGCTCATCGAACTTGGACTTAGTCTTTTCGATAAGATCCCTGTGACCATCAGTGAGTCTATTGACAAGATCGTGAAATTGTCATTGGAAGAGACAGATGAAGACGACGAAGAGAATATGGAGATCTCCAAGTTGACCTTGAAGAAAATCAACGACATGTACTTTTCAGCCTACTACAAGCTCTGGCACTTCAATCTCTGCGATCACTTAATTACAGACGACTTGGAACCTGAAGATCTGGACTCAAGCGACCATGATGGCCCTCCCGAATTCAACGTGATGGTTTTTAGTCTAGATCGGAAGGGATACTTCAGGTTAGTGCATTGCAACAGCCAGGGATTCAACTTTCTGACTATTCGTGATATTCCAGAGGAAGAAGACGACGACGAGCAATTGGAAGATGAGGATGAATCTGAAGAAATTTCCTCTGATAAACAAGATGAAAGTTTGCGAAGAACCAAGGAACTCCTCAACAGCACTTACAAGGACTACAGAGCTCGTGGTCGGGGTCGCGGCCGAGGACGATCGAGAGGCGGCGTGAAGCGGGGACGTTCTACACGAGCCGTTTAGTATATGGGATACAACTTCTAGTTGGAACTTTTGGCTGGAAATTTTTGGCTGGAGCTAGATTTCTGGTGAAGTTTATCATCTCATAATAATAACCAACATGAACATATCAACACAGTTGTGAATGCATCATGATGTCAACCAACATGTGAACTTAACTAGAAATGGAACACTAGCAGGTGTTACTATCTGTCGACTGAGTGCCAGAACGTTGTTATATCTTCTCTTGGTGCTTAAGCATATGATATACCAGAGGACTGTTAATGAAGTGGCCGAGGGATAATTGCAAATGTCATAATAATCCTGGAGGACAGAAATTGCTAATAAAGGCGAGAAGACCTTCACAGACTGATGTGGTTGCTCCTGAAGCCGGCTTCAATCATAAATTAAAACTTGATACTATCACCACAAGCACCTATTCTACACGCTCTAACTTGTAGATTGTATTGCTATATATGCTCGGTGCCACACCGAATGAAATGACGTCGGATAAAAACCTTCCGAAACCCATGAGGTGACGTTTCCACCCTCCAACTAAGTATGCTCAATGGTGTCCACCAATGAAATCCTCCTTGAGTCTGTAAAAGATGTAGAACCACATGGTGGCACCAAGGAACTTTGCACCGTACTTGACCTTAGGGTCCACGTGTGGCTTGCTCACTGGGGCGTGACGAATGTATTTGGCGATGTGGTGGGCAGCCATTATGGATAGATTGTAGTAATGAAGGTTGGTTTTTTAGTGAGGATGTGGTTGGTTGGTCTATCTGCAGGAGCATTAAAGAAGTTTGGCTTTGAGAGTTTTGGTGTACGGATGTACCAATGAGACATCCTTACATCTTTGGTGTACGGGTGTGTAGTTGGTTTTTACTGCATTCTTACCATCACAAATTAAATGATACACTTACAAAAAAAAATCAGATGCGGGTTAATATTTAGGTGTACGGGTGTTACATCCTTTGGTTTAAGCGCCTAGGCATAAGCGAGGATGTGCTTGAATTTGCACTAACCGACATTATGGCAGAAAATATTCTGGCCCCATTAAACACTTGCTAATCAAGGGCCCGGCCAGGATGTTTGTGCATGTAGCCGGATAAGCGACCCCGAATATTTCATGCAGCAGAATATCTCCGTCTGCATGGCAACCGGAAAGATCGAATTCTAATTGACCCTCAATCAACAAATACGGAGAGCCACAATAGTAGACAGTGAGCATGTTTCCATGAAAAAAAAGAGCATTTAAATGTTAAGGTAGGGATTTGAAACTAATAAACTTAGTACTTGTTCATAGATGATCTCACAACGGTGTGTGGTCCTACTTCTATTTCTTATCTTAAGAAAATGTGCCATGACCCACCATCCACATCTCACACCGAATGTGAAAAACCCTGTAAAGAGAATAGTATTGATCAGATCGCAGAAAATCGGGCTAACGGCATCAATAATGAAATTATGAAGGGTCTGTCGATCGGTGTCATCATCACACCTGTAGGTCTCATGGTTGCATGATGTGAGAAGGGAAGTCAAAATTTCGAGGTAATGGTGATATTTTTGAAGTTTATGCATCGGCATCATTTATGACATGCAAAGTCCCGGCCCTTCGTAGTTTGTTTTAATCTGGCGTTATATGCGTGAAACCCTGAAATCTGAAAAGAGAAGGAGGAGAGTCATTCACACTTATCGAGTTTTGGGACAATGTCTCCTTGACACATGGTGAAGATCGCGATTAAGGATTTTTGTCGCTCTTTTAAACACCATGGAGTTTGATGCTCTTGCAAGAAAAAAAAATTGAATCCATTAGAAGTTTGAAGACCCGTAAGTTGCACGTTATAAACAACCGATATTTTTAATGATTCTAATCTTTGTACATCTCTCCTGGATCTTTTATTTTCTTCCCCTTTATCTATTTGCTCCTTTGCCCTTTAATAATCGAATATTTTTTCTTGTACTAATTTTTATTAATGCATTTGCTTTCTTTTTTGAATATTTTGTCTCAAGTCCAAATTTTGGGTATTTTTTTTCTTCGCTCCTTGACTCTTTCTCAATTTTTCCTTGTAAGTAACCTCATCTTTATCATCAAAATAGTATTTGTGTTATTTCAAGTGCTGAATCACTAAGGTACATGCCCACTGATAGACGATCTTTTAGTAGGCTTAAAGACGATCATAACATTTTAGAGGTACCAACTGGGCATGGTGCAGGTGTTGCGTCGGGTAAATCTCCTAACGATATCAAATACCTTACATGGGAGGCAATTGTTTCGAACAACAATAGTCCAAAGCTTAAGAAAATTGTTCGAAATAGAGTCTAAGGAGGTGCAATTAGAGCACAAAGGTAAAATAAAAAAATGTGGAATCCTAATCGCAGAACCTAGTCGGTGCTTCGCACTTGTCCATTTGTTTGCCGACTTTCGTTTGCGTGACAAAGCATCATAAATCAACGAGACAGAGAATGTTGAGGACAGTATCTTGCAGCTGACATTACAGAGATAATATGAGCTGTATGTGCCGGCCGCATGGTGCATATGCCCACATCCTAAAATCATGCAATATTGCCGCGCGTGCAGAACGTTGTCTCAGTATCTTCTTCCATGGAAATGAGCTCAACGGAATTCCAACCAAATTACCGACTTGCATGTCGTAGAATTCACTACACGGCAGGGGTATCACAATGCGAATGTATGTTCAATTTCCTCAAGCGTATCTGTATGGTATCCTCCAAGTATTTTCTAGCCCGCCGGGGTGCGTTGGCGAGCACAAAAACAACAAAACAGATCGACCAAATTTTTATGTGCGCGCATCTGCGACCCACTCTATCATAATGAAATTGGCAAGTTCTAAAGAGGCAGGGTTCTTTTTCATTGTTAATGTTGCTTTGAAATATAGCCGGCGATCGTTTCCCAGAACGTTCTTCGAACATGCACTTACATGAAGCCTTCGACCCGACGCACCATTTCCTTACTTCGCAGAAACTTTTGCCTTGGCTGTGCTGCAGAGAACAAACTATCTGGTGGAAGTGTCACAGGGGGGCAGTGGCTATGGGTTCCTGGCACATCCATGGAAAGAAAGTAGTCACGTGTTGCGAGTTGTAGCTTTACACATAAGAGAGAAATATTTTGAGAAATAGTGATGACAGTGTGGGGAATCTCAGTATGAAGGGAAGAGCAACATTGTCAGGGTTGGAATTGGTCCGTCAAACTATAAAAGCAACGTCATGGGGTATCTTTATTCAGGTGCTTGTCGCTAATCGGGAACGCCCTTCGGCAACATAGTGAGTATATGCATGAGGACCTCTATAGACATGACGTATGCCAATCTGGAGCAGGCAGGAACATGCAGAAGCCGGCAGGATGGCACTCTTCATGAAGAGGTGTAACGTTTGGATTATGGCAAGCCGCATGAGGGTTACATTTTCATGTTGAGGGCATAGACTTTCGTCCATGCAGCATGTTCGAGAGTGGACCCACTGTAATTTGGAGGGGCTGCATACTCCACAAATGTTACATATCTATTACTTCAGAACAATGTATACATGCATCTAGGTGGCAGGGTTTCAGGTGATTTCCTTGTAAGTATTGTACCACTGATCCTGGGACTGGAGAGCGGAGGGAGAGCATGGTGGTATCCCCGTTGGTTGCACTATGCGTTATGCGTTGGCAATCACTGCTGCACTTTTGGAGCACTTAAGGGCTGGTACAAGCAAGGAAAATCCTACTACCAAAGTTGCTGGCACCTGCGTCGCAGAGAAGGTTTGTTAGTTCTACCAAGTAGATTTTGTTGTTGTTTGCGATTTACATTAAATAGGTATAGTTGGGTGTTGCTGGGCAAAGTGATCTGATAATCTATCGAAGATTGCGCTTTCGGAGTTTTCGCTTTGAGCGCCATTTGCGAGTCTTTACGAAAGTTTTTACTTCTAATTGCGAGGCTTTTGTATTGTTCGTATTGTTGATTAAGTTGTGACTTGAGCAGTTGCTTCTGAAGCTCGTTCAAATGCTATTGCAAGCGCTGGTATGGGTGCTTGTGCAACTGGTGAACTTGAGTTTATGCCAGAATAATTTTGTGATCTAATCTTGAACCTTGGAGATGCTTCTCTGGTGATGTGTCACTCTAAATTCTGCGACAGTATTCGGGTACCCTTAAGCAATTTTTTATCCCATGCATCGGTAGTAATTTTTATCTAATAATTTTCTCCAGCATAATTTTATTATCCATCTCGTATTGCCAGTATGTTGCAGTTTACTCTTGCATTTACTCTGTTTAGTGTTTACTCTTGAGATTTCATCTCCAAACAAGTGTGGGTACTGTTATTATGTAGCAATCAGTTCCCACCTGAACTTAAATGTCTAAATTATTTCAAGGTCATTTCCATTATTCAAAAGATTTCATCTTTTCTCTTTCTTTTTTCACTCTTTATATTGGTTCGCTTTCCATCTCTCCTTTCCTCTTCTTTATCTTATTTTCCTCAATTTCTCATTCTCCATTAACACTCCAACCGACTTCAACTTTTTTTTTCTTGCCAACCATTGTGCATCGTTCAAAGCTAGCTTTCTCCGCTTATTGTCTATTATCTCCAGCCTCTCCCATTTGTCTACGCCGCTTGCCCTTCCACGTTGTGTACCCTTAGACTGTATTTGAGAGGCTTGCAAATCCATCCGATTGTTTGCTCATCAATGAAGTCCAACAATAAAACGCTAGTCGAGAAGGTTAGTCCAACACTACGGGAATGTTGGTTTTGAGGTTCATTGTCGACGAGGAGAATGTAGCCGGATGAGGAAATGGATACTGGCTAGCATCAACTTCAACCATGTTCTGCCCAACGTGGAAGTCAAAAGCAAGGTTGTGGGGCCAATGGTTGTTTTGCGATGTTTGAAGCTTGGCTCTTGCGTTGGAAGGAGCCGAAAGCTTGTGAAATAGAGTCTTTCAATGGAGTTAATGTCGATGACAATTGGGTTTGGACAATTTGTCGTGATCCAAATGACTGTGGTGCGCTGAAGAAAGCAACACGAAGGGATTCCAACATCATTCTGTTGGCATTTTTTTGCTTGCATTTTTGCTGGAATCTCTGTTAGTATTCCAAATTGAAATGTCTGTTGGTTATCGAAACGGCTTGTGATTTTAGAGGACTCAGTTAGGGGACATCACCAAAGAAGCACCATTTCACCACATTTTCACCCTTTGAGAGTTACACATCTCACTAAGAATTCATTCTTAATTGCTTCAAATGAGTCTCTGAAGAATAAGAAATCATATTCTGTTGGAATGAACCTTCAAGAACGGCAGGAGGTATATGTTTTCTGAAATCCATCAAAGCTAGCTCTTTACGAAATTTCCCAACCAAAACAAAGAGCACAGCAAGCTTTCATTTAACTCACGGTCTTCTTGAAAGTTGGCAGACTGTTCCCTACATTGAAGGCTAATCATCGAAAATCATCGTAATCGATCGAAAATCATGGTATATCGTGGCACATCAGATTTCCTACATGATTATCCCTTGACACAAAGTCACATTCACGACAAAAGAGAACACTTTAAGGGAGCCTGGGATAAAACAGTCCTTTCATTTGAACTACCTATCTTTAACTACATCTGAATCCAATGGAATCAACATAATAAAAAAATGACACCGTCCTCTATTAACAAACTATAACGCCAGTTCCATAAATAAAACAGCATAAGACTCTAGCCTTTGTCGTTCTTCATATCATTCTTCAAATGAAGCTTGTAGTGTCGGGCCATGTTGGACTTAACGTTAAAAAGACGACCACATCCTTCCCACTCACACTTGTACAACTTGACGCCCGTATGAATGTAAAAATGAATCTGAAGCGATGATGGTCGCTTGAACACCTTCAGACACACTGGGCATTGGTTTTTCTTTGCACCTGGCATTCTGGGCATCTGTAGAGATGCGTCAACAGGCATGGTTCCTGGCATATTGCCTGCCAACGGATGTGTTCCACCACCAGTGTTTCCGTATGGTGTCCGGTTGCCATTACCATCTATCTGATCCATTCCCAACGTTCCTCCAACACCCACGTTGCCTATGCCACCCATTTTCTGTGAATTGGGTCCATATGGCAGCGAGTTCATCTTGAGAAGCGAGGGACTGGTGTTGTACAGTGGCTGCATCATCAGAATGCCGCTTTGCAGCAGCGTCTGGTGCGACTGCAAACCACTGGGTATTGACGCAATCTGGCCGGACATTGGGTACTCGAGTGGTCCCAGGTAGCTTTGTTGTAGCGTCAGCGGGGCCGATTGCAGTTGTGGTGGCTGCTGTGTGGGTTGCAGCTGTAATGTCAGTACCGACAGTGCCGGGGTGCTCCATGGGTTGGTGCCGGCCTGGTACATGGCCGCATTAGCAGTCGAGGCGACCGAGTTTTGCAGCACGTTGTTACTGTTTGGTATCAGCAACAGAGACACGTACTGAGGATGCACGACGCCAGCCAGGGCGCCATTAGCCCCCAATCCCACATTAACATTTCCCATTGCATTCGACGGGCCATTGGACGACACAGGCTGTTGATAGTAGGGGATCATAGGAGGCTGGATGTAATAGTGCAGCTCTTGCTGTTGGAGGTTCGAGGATGCTTGCTGAAACCCGCTGGGGGCGGCATAGTAATCGTTGGTTGGGAAGGGATGCAGCATTGGCTGCGCCGTCAGCATGCGTGGGAGCAAAGCATGCGGAGGTTGGGCCTGCGGAGGAAGCACTGGCGCCTGGGGAGACATGCGGTCTTGAGTTTGCTGGGTAGGCAGATCAGGCTGGGGGTAGAACAGGCGCTGTTGTACCGCTTGGATCTGTGGTTGAGCCAGCGGTGGATACTGCGAATACGCCTGCGACGAAAAGAGCGGCAGGTTCTGCGAGTAGGGGTCGTTCAGTGTCTGGAAGTTGGAAAGTGCCTTCTGAGAAGCAGAGACACCCACAGGTACACCCAGAGACTCTTGGTCGCCTTGTACTGGTGGCTGGTGATGCTGTGTAGTCGAAGGAATCTGACTAGCCTGCGAAGTGTCGTTTGGAGACACTGGAACTCGATGGGAAGTAGAGCTCACAACAGAGGCAGCGTGGGATGCTGGGCGACTCGTGGAAAGATTTGTGTTGGAGGAGGGGCCTTGATTGGTGGGACCTTGGTTTGCAAAACCTTGATTAGCGTACCCTGAGTTGGTAATACCTGGATCGGCAAGATCTGGATTGGAGACACCTGGATTGGAGATATCTGGATTGGAGATACCTGAATTAACGAGAGCTGGATTGCCTGGGTTACTTGGATTTCCTGGATTTCCTGGATTTCCTAAAATGGTGTGATTGACACTATTAGCAGAATTGAAAGAATTGACGCCTGGATTAGCTGGATTAACAGAATTAATCACGCCTGGATGTGCCTGAAAAGCTACAGCAGAAATTCCTGGAACTGACACACCTGACACACCAGGGAGTCCCTTGGAGCCGCTGGAAGAGAGGTTCTGCGCTATAGACGTCTGCGGGTAGGCAAACTGCTGACCGACTTGCAAATAGGAGGAGGAGCCAGTCGTAAAAGGCTGCATGTGCAAGCCAGATGGGACCACCGGGAAGTGTGGAGGGTGGGAAAAATGGACAGTAGGTATGCAATTACCACCCGGTAAGTCGCTTGCGCTGGGTATAAGGGGCGACGAAGCCAACAGGCGATGCAAGGAGCGAAACACTCAGGACGGCTAAAAGCCTATGGGAGTTTTTTGGAGGATGGGAGAAAAGAAAAACAGGACAGTTCACTGCGGTTGGATGGCCGCTAGTTTGAAACGAAGTAAGCGAAGAATGGGAAACAAAGAAGGAAAAACGAGGCCTGCGTAAACTTGGCGATAGAGGCTTTAAGTAGAAAGAGGTCGAGGTGGCTTGCATGGCAACATTAAAGGCGAATTTGGGTGCCCCACTGGTTGGAAAGATGTTCTTTCCTGCTTACTGGAGATTACGACGAACAATCATCCAGGTCCATGCATAAACCTAAGTTTACTGCATTGGGCACGCAACGCACAGCACGAAAGCCGCATAGGACGCATAAGCAGCTGCACGAGGTGCACTGCGCGAGGAGAAGCGTGCGGGAGGACACTTTTCGCTGCTCGTGAGGGAGGGGGAGTCTGTGTTAACTGCAGAGGTCGGGTAGATTACAGTCACTCGAGTGGACTTACATTGTTTTGAATGATTGCATTTGGTTGTTTTCATCAACTTCACTTGCAACTTGTGGACACCTTGAAAGAAGTCCATCACGTTCCACGGTGGATCGTTCTACAAACCTATGACTCTTGCAACGTTCATAATGCAGCACTGCCAAAAGAAACGTACGCAAGCATCTTCATTGCATAGACATTTCATATCGGATCAAAGGCCCCAGAAAACTCGGCCAAACCGTATCCATCTCTGCTGCATTGCCACCTCTTACCTTGCCGCAAGGTGGTTGCGTCCCGTTTGCTCATCTCTGGTCGATCCCACTGCAAATCTCTGCTACCATCCTTCAGTCTGCTTACATTCGCGTTACGACGTGCTCACCGCATCCTTGTACACCTCTTGCATCCCTCTTGCGCCAGTTCTGCCATCCAAGTATTGTTAACCGACTGCCCGTTAATATATCCTCTCAGAACCAAGTTTTATCCATTATGGGCCCTTTCAGAGCTTTGCCTCGGCTGAAACCAACAAAGAAGTTCTATTAATCGTGGGCAATTCTACATTTTTATTCCATCTTTACGTATTCCACTTAACCCCACAGGTGATGTTTTGATTCCTTCCATGCGCCAGTGTCAACTCATCAAACCTCCTGCTTCAAGCGATTCTGACAAGTTTGTGTACATTGAGATATTCGGGAAACCGGCATTTTTTTTGTCTGTGCGGATCGTATTGCACCACTATTCCGCTTTTAACTTTGAGTCTCTGCAGCTCCCATGCATGGTGGACAACGCGCATGGATATTTGAAACAGTCACTAATTATCATAAGGTCATTCAGCTCAAACTCAACCGGTCATGCCCTTGAAAAAAACACAAAGTCGTGTGTGTGGCTAATGAATGGTACGTAAGAGAAATTCAAGTCAGACATATTCTCCGGGCACAATGCTCGCTAGCGATGTTTACACCGAATGTAGTGGATTTATCACCCCTGCGGAGAAAATCGAGCAAATCCAGATCAGCCATGCATAATTTCCGCACCACGTGAGAAGTGAAGAAGCGGAAAAAAGATCACGTGAGTCTGCAGGAGAAAAAGAAAATAGAATAACAGCCGAGTTTTTATAAATCTTCGTCTTCAAGCCTCTATGTCACGTGGAGGGTCTTTACGAGATCGTCTACATCTGACTTTAGTGGAAAAAAAGGTTAGTTGTCAGTGTGCTTTTTTCATCTAAATTCTGTAGATTTACACTCCAGAGCATATTTAATTTTATTCTATTCTACCCCAAAGTTGCTCAGTCACGTGATCTATGTATCCCAACTTTCTAACCTCCATTAATCCCCTATGAAGTTTCATTTCGCAACAAAAGTCTAGATCAACTGAGCCACCCCCAGCCTTTGGAATCTAATGCTGCAGCATTCTCCCCTATTACATTGCTGAAAAGATCTGATTCGTTGAAGTCATGTCAAAACTAACTTGCGCTGGCTAAACTGATCGGTGTGCAGGAAAGCCAGCCTATTATTGACACCTCAGACGTCATTCGCAACCTGTCACTGTGGGTGTCCCCTTTTCAGCACTCTGGCTGATTTCCTGATCCAGCTTTGACAGCCAGCCCAATCGAATATATTGGGACTGTTCGCCAGCATAAATCGACTTGGTGACCGTAACTTCTTCTCCGGATTTTGATCTCAGGGGAAGAAATGCCAGCACAGAAAAAATATATAAGACAATCTAATGGCTGCGAATTAGTTCTTCTCATCATTAGTTTCTTCAACACTTCTCTAGTTTCACATTAAAAAAAAAGAAAATCACATTCTAGCTTCTTGCTATCTACATCTACTACAATATGCATCTTTCACTTGCCACTTTGAGCTTGGCTGCTTCTGCACTCGCTGCTTACATTCCATCGGAGCCTTGGACAACTTTGACACCAGAAGGTGACCTCTTGGGTGCTACCACAGACTACACCCACAAGTTTGGAATCCAGATTGTCACACTTTCGGGCCTGTACTCGGTAGATCCAAACCACCACAAGAGAGCCGTCAACCAGATCAATGATGGACAGATCCAGGAACAGACCCTGGTGCTGTTGTCTACTCCAGCTACCACCACTGCCTCAGTGATTAACCAGATCGGTGACGGTCAAATCCAGCATCAAACAACAACGGCATCCGTGGTCAATCAGATCGGCGATGGCCAGATCCAACATCAAACAACCACTGCTGCTGTCGTCAACCAGATTGGCGATGGTCAGATCCAACATCAGTCATACACTCCATCCACTGTCACCACCGCTCCCGTGATTAACCAGATCGGAGATGGTCAAATTCAGCACCAAACTGCCTCTGTTGTTAACCAAATTGGCGATGGTCAAATTCAACATCAAACTGCCTCAGTTGTTAACCAGATCGGAGATGGCCAGATTCAGCACCAGACTTCTTCTGCTTCCGTTGTCAAGCAAATCAGTGACGGACAGATCCAACACCAGACTTCTACCGCTTCTGCTGTGAACCAGATCTCTGACGGACAAATCCAGCACCAAACCTCATCTCACTCTACTGCCACTGGTGTTTCTCAAGTCAGTGACGGACAAGTGCAAGCTACTGACGTAGCCGGTTCTGATGACGATAACTCCGACATCCCAGTTGCATGTATCACATCCGAGTCGTTGACCATGACTTTGAAGGATTCTGTTTTGACAGATGGTTTGGGAAGAATTGGTGCCATTGTGGCCAACAGACAGTTCCAGTTCGATGGTCCTCCACCACAGGCTGGTTCCATCTACGCTGCTGGCTGGTCCATCACTGATGACGGACTCTTGGCCTTGGGTAACTCTGCCATTTTCTTCCAGTGTAAGTCTGGTGACTTCTACAACTTGTACGACACGAACGTCGCTGCTCAATGTGAACCAGTCCACCTTAGTGTGATTGAGTTGGTTGAGTGCTAAATGGGGGGTATATATAGGTTTGCTTTAAAATGAAATTTCGACTGATTTTTTTTGTAATTTTTATCCTTCTAATAATTTGTTTATCTTTCTAATAACTTGTCTTCCTCTCTCTGCCCTCTTTTCTTTTCTTTCTTTTCTTTCTTTCTTTTCTTTTCTTTTCCCTTTGTTTTTCCTTTCTCTTTCTTATCCATATTCAGTTAAATCTACTACTTCTACTATTGTCTTTCCCTTCCCTGGATTCGAACTATCTATCTTCTATCTCCTTAAGAATCCCTTTTGCTTCCTTGTGCCCGTATCCTGATTAGTCATGGTGTATGCCACACTGGTGTATAGTGAGTTTTCAGACTCTAAAATGTAAGCATCGTCACCGACTCCTTCGTCATAGTGTAAAGTCACTGAACTAAACAGCGCAAATGGATCATCCTCGTTATCGCTCTTTGGCTTGCTTGCAACAGTGGATGGCACTTCTTCTTGACTGAGCTTAGGCTCGGGCTTCTTGTCGTTCTTTTTGCTTTTGGTCAATACGGGGATCATTGGAGGCTTCTGGTTTCTGAGAAGCGCCCACTGTGTGTTTTTGAAAAATGCATGCGATTTGATGTCCGAGGCTCCCATCTTGGACCCCAAACGCTTTGTCTCATCCTTGATCAACAATTTCTTGATGAGCGACCGGCAGTTGGATGATACCAGCTGTGTGTCTAAAAACCGCACGTCACGCTTCAACACATTGCTGAACGTAGCCTTGCGGTCTCTCCCTTTGAAAGGGGTTGTTCCATAGAGCATCTCATAGATAAAAATTCCAAGTGTCCACCAGTCAACTGCACTTGTATGGCCCTTGCCTCTGATCACCTCCGGGGCAATGTATTCCTCGGTTCCGACAAATGAGTTTGTACGGAATCCGTCGATACATGCCTTTGTGTCGATGGTTGGATTGGCTGAGTGGTGGTTTTTGCTAAACTGAATCTCTGGATTTTTGGCACTGGCAGTTTGCTTAGATAAATCGAAGTCACTGAGCATAATGTGTCCCAGCTGGTGAAGCAAGATATTCTCTGGCTTCAAGTCTCTGTAGATGAATCCCATCAAATGTAAGTATTCCAATGCAGCCGTGACTTCAGCGGCGTAGAACTTTGCATCCTCTTCGCCGATTGTCTTTGTTTCTCTCGTTTGCAACGCTCTGAAGAATTCTCCTCCCATACAATATTCCATACAAAGATAAAGTGAATCCTCCAGCTGGAAAGAATGGTACAAGGTCACAATAAACGGGTGATTGCTAGTAGCCAATATCTCCTGCTCAGCCAAAGCTCTTTTGATCTTATTTCTCTCGATCATTTCCTTTTTATTGAGCACTTTCATAGCATAGAGCCGAGACAGCGCCTTTTCCTTGACCAAAAAAACCTTGCCCACGTCACCTTTTCCAAGGAGACGGATCTTAACAAAGCAACTTGGATCAACTTGGATATCCATGATTTTAGTGGCCAGATGCGAGTACATTCTACCCAGTGTATATGTTCTGCTTCTAGCCTTGGTAATTTTGAGCTCACCAATGTGTTCGTTGACGTCAAACTCCTTGGCTGGCTCCAGTGGAGGTGTTTTCTCACTGAGCATCCTATGGACTAGTGGAGCAGAGGCTACTCGGCGAAGAGTCTTTCGAAGACCACTGGCTTGAGATAAAAAGCTGGGATCATTGGCTCTATTCTCTGTGTCAATACGGCTGCTCTCACCTAATAAACCGGTGAACGACTTATTTCCTCTGAGTTTCGATTCCGGAGCAGGACTGTGTAAGTACGATCCTCCTGGGACAGGACTATCGGCCCCACTATATGAGTTGGATCCTCCACTGTAAGCGCTCTGATGCACAATGTCCTCCTCATCGATAAGTTGCTGCTCCACGGTCCTTCCCTCTCTACTTCTCCTTGGGCTTCTGTTATTGGCAAAAGACACCATTGAGTCATTATGACGGAGCGACACGGAAAGATGGCTCTTTGTCCCAAAGTTTCCCAGCACAGTGTCTCCTTCTAAGTGTGGAGGAAGACCCTGGTGGGCGAAATAGAGGCTCAGTTGGACTACTGGGCTGGTATCCAGGACGTCTTCATTTTCCTGCTTTTGGGCGACCTTGAACTGCTTGGGAGGGGTGGAAACCAGCCGCTTCCGACCCAATGAAAATACTCGAAGCATATTTGGAGTGGCCTCCTGCTTCAATGGAGTCTTGGGCACCTCTGTCGTGGAAGATGTGGTTCTAGGTGTTGGAGTGGAGGATTTTTTGTCAGACAGGTCCGTTTTGGAGTCACTAGTATCGGCTCTCGCATCTGAAGTGTCCTTAGTATCCTTCTCTTCGCTTTTGGTGTCTCCAGGCAAGCCCGGGATCTTGAATAACGAGCGGAACCTCGATAGGCTGCCAGGATGTTTATCCTCTCCTAATGAGTCAATGATCTCCACCGGAGGTGGGGTTGAAGCCGGTGTATCGCTATCCTTGAACAATAAACGGCTCATTGAAATGGACCGCCCGCGCAGGCTTCCCTTACTTGCTGCTGGAGGCTTCCAGATGTTGTCGTCTTCGGGATCCGGAGTTTTAGAGGTGTTCTGCTGAAAAAACGACTGATACAAGTTCACCATGGCTGTAACTCGGAATAAATGCTGCTATAGACGTTACAAATTGCTTTCACGCAAGTCTGGATGGATAGTGCCCGGTGTACTGAATCTGGAACGTCCAGTAGCTGCTATAAGTATTGGTGCCAGTCTTGAAATGGAATGGAGCGGTGAACCAACCAGCACTAGGATCAAATTGAGCTTTTGAACGGCTTTGACGTAAAAAGGGTCAAGCTAAAATGGGAGGAAGTCCAATTTCTCGAATCAAGGACGTGGCTGAAAATTTGGCCGTGAATATGGAGAAAGTGGAGTTGAGGTAGCTGGCAGGACTGGAGACTATATGTGGTGCACGGGTCTAGTGGGGGATCCGTGGAGGGGGATTTAGAAACCATTAGGGGAAGTCCACAAGCATAGAGGAAAAGAGGTGAAATTTTTAGATTTTTCGATCCGAAGAGATGGAAATAGCAATATTTGTAATTTTAAGGTTCTTTGCTCTTGTTTCCGATTTTTACGTCCCATCTTCCACTTTTCGTATTCTGTTCACTACAGGCAGAATATGTAGATAATGAGAATCGCGAACAACCTTCAAGTCATCTCAACAATTGGAAGTAGCCTACAGCTTTTGGCAACATATTGAGGATCATCCACTATTCAAAGTCCAGAAACACCATTTGATGCCGTCAGTGGAATCGCTTGTGGCACCTGAACACCTCCACTATGAGCAGGCTCTACTTCAAGATCCAGATAATGAGTCTGTGTGGCTAGATTATGTGGAGCTGGTGTATGGAGACATGCAGAAGGCTCGATTTGTTCTTGATCGTGCCGTTTCAAAGCTCCCTGCGTCATCACTATTATGGAATGCGTATTTTCTGCTTCCGTGGACCTACAAAGACTTGGATGTCCAGCTTTCTATCTACCAGAAGGCATTGGTGGTGATGGGCGCCAGTCCTGCCATCTGGATGCGGTACTTGGCATTGCTCAAGACTTGCGGCGACTACAAATTGCTAAAAAGAGAGTTGGACTCGGCATTGTTTCGGTTGGATCCCCAATACCACGGTCCAGTATGGAAAATCTACTTGGACTTGGCAGACAAGGTTGAGGGCCACTTAGGGGCGCAAATATACTACAGATACATTGAATCTGAAAACTTCAATGACGGGCCCAATATCTGCGTCGACGAAATTGCATTGAAAATAGCTGAATTTGGCAACTCCACCCTAGCTACCAACGTTGTCTCGACATTATGGACCACTAGTAAGCCTCTCTCGAGAATGTTAAGTCTGGTGATCAGCGACTTTTGTGATATTCTTACACAGTCACTGTTTGATGACGATGAGCACTTTGAGCAAATTTGTACGGATGCCATTGGCATGTTCCCAGATTTGGAGACCGAAATTCAGCTCAAATTGGCACAGTACTACGCCTCTCGTGATAACAGGAATCAAGCCTTTCATTTCTTTGTGTGTGGTATTCGTGCATCCAAAAGTACCAAAGACGTTACCACAGCGTTTGACAAGTTCACCGAGTACCTTGAACGGTCAAGTTCCGACCTTCCGGACCACCAACTTTACCTCTACGAAAAGCTTCTTGATGACAGACCGTTATATATCAACGATATTAAGTTGAAACAAGAAATCAACCTGGTTGATAACTGGCTCGAAAGAATCAATCTCCTTCTGGAGATGGGACGGAAAGAGGAAATGCTAAGCACCTATGTTGGGGCAATTAGGTCCATCAATCCATTGAAGTCTGTCTCTTCAGCCAACAACACAGTGGCTACCATATGGATCCAATATGCTGATGTTTATGTTGCACAGGGTGATTACGACACAGCCAACATCATCTTTTCAAGGGCAATCAAATCACAGTTTAAAACAATAGACGAACTCGTGGACATTCATATTGCATGGGCAGAACTCATGTTGGAAAGATCTGATGAGGACGCCCTCAATCACGTTATGGACTTGCTCAAGACAGAAGAAAGCTCCAATACTTCTGAAAATGCCTTAATACAGTCACCGAAACTCTGGGAGTTCCGTTTAGATTTGCTCAAGGCAATTTCCAATGGTGAGCACTCACTTGATAATCCTCAAACTGTGTTAGCAGAAATGCTCACATCCAAGGTCATTACGCTCAAGATTCTTCTCGACTACGCAGAGTACTTGGCATCTGAAAGGCTCTGGGACCGGTATTTTGCAGCTTTAGATATGGGGTTGGGTGCATTTATCCTGAGTGAGGCTCGATACGAAATCTGGCACCTCTATATTCCTAAGCTTGAACAGTTGCACAGTGACAAATTGGACACTTTGAGACAAGCATACGAAAAGTGTACAGAGCAAGTGCCTATTTTCAAGTGCATGGAGTTCTATACCAAGTACGCTCAGTTTGAGAAGAAGAATGGGTTGATCAACAAGGCGGTAAGGATCCTTAAGCAATCCATTACGAAGCTAACAACAGCGTACGATGATGAAAGGAAATCGTACTCTAGACCCGAACTCAATCAAATTGCCGATAACAAATTTGAAATCTACGTGATGATCGTGGAGATGATTTCACAATATTTGAAAGACGTGGAAATGGCACGGGAGGAGTTTGTCATAGCTGTGGAAGACCAGCACTTGACTACACCAAATACGCTAGATCTTTGTCTCCGATTCATCAAATTTGAGACCTATAACAAGGAGTTTACCCGAGCACGCGCTTTGTTCAAATATGCTGGCGGACTTGGTAATCCTCAACACCATATGATGAAGAATATATGGAAGGCCTGGGAAGAGTTTGAACTTGAGAATGGAACAGAAGTCACATATAAACAGATGCTCAAATTCAAAAGAGAAGTGGCTAAAGATCACGAAAAGATGGAGGAAGCGAAAAGCTCCATCAATCCAATGGGTTTCACGAAGGGATCAATCGCTGTGGACAAACCAACTTCCGCAAACCCCGACGCGATCGAATTGGATATGGACATGTAAAATAGAATCAAAGGGTACAGTTTACTTTTCTACATTTGAAACAATATTTAGATCAATGCGTGTATGCGTACATTTGGCCATAATATCATTACATTTTCTTAAAGATTTCCTTCCATTTGTCGAGGAAGGATTCCAAGTTCATCATTTCATCACTGGAGTGGTTGAGTCTGATAGACTGATTTCCCCTCACAAGTTCTCCAGTGCTATTCCAATTGATATGGTAGAATTTGAATACGGTAAGTAAGCATGCTTGATACATCTTAAGAAAGTTCAGCTTCTTGCTCTTTGGAGAATTGGAATACAACACAAGAAGTTGCAAGAAGATGCCAACCAAACTCAAAGATGATGACTTGTAGTAAATCGAAGACAAATTAAGATCCGCCAAGCTCTCCGCAGAACTTGTAGCCAGGTTACCATTGGCACCTTCGAGAAACTCTGCCGATTGTTTGGCGGATGTCAATTGTGCAAAGCCCCCTTGGGAAACAATAGGTGTGGATGGAGCACTCAAGCTCAACGGAAGCTTGTCATTAAGTTGAATAAGAAGCTCAAAAAAACTTCCGGAATTCAAATATTCGAATTCTTTTAAGCTGTCGAACTTGCTTAGAATCTTGTAAGGCATGCTCGATGTTGACATACCAGACAAGTCCTTCCAATTCTTCAACTTCTTGTTCAAATCTCCGAGGATCTCTTCGTTGAAAACGTTCTTGTCAAATAGCTCAATCAAAATGCAAATATTCTCAAATGTTTCTTGGGTCTGGAAAAAGATCAAAAACATGGGTATAATAAAGATCTCATGATGCTTTTTCAATCCACCATCAGAATACGATTTGAGATAAAGAAGATGTTTGTAGTTAGCTTTGAAGGCATCGATATCAAACTCCGAATCTTTTCTATTGGAAACTTCCCGAATGAAGTTTACGTAAACTGGTCGCAGAAGAACAAGGTTGATCACTTTATCAAATTCTGAATCCTTCATGGCCTTCATCTGAGCTGATAAAGACTGATATTTGGTCTCGAGTGCTGCCAAATTCTTCTTGACTTGATCACTGTAGCCCTCTGCTGAATTCAAGGTCAACACTTTCATAAAGAAATCAAAGCAGAACTTTTCAGATATCAATGACTCCCAAGCAACTTTCCTAAGTTTCTCCTTCTCGTATGATAACTTGCCTGCAAATTCTTTATCATCATTAATGGTAATCATCAACTTGAACCAAACTTGTTGATTCAAAATGAACAGTTCTCCAAGTTTTCTTCTAGCTCCATTTTGCTGCTTGGAATTGATTTCAAAACCGGATAATACTCGCTTAAACTCCTTGTTGTGTTTAACTTTATCGGATGCACACTTGGGAGGTAAGTTGATGGGTCTTGACTGATCTATCATCTCAAGCTTCTCTGGTGACATGAGCGTAAGATCATCGATGGAGCTCTGTGAACGGATATAATTAGGAAGCTTGTAAACCATGTGCGCCTCTCGTGATTGCTTCACCAACTTCGAGTAAGACATGGACCTCTGTCCGTAAAACTCCGAAATGTTCTGAGATATCTCACCGTCATTATCATGTGCAAAAGGAAACAGATTTCCTTCTTCGGCGAACTCCTCCAGCGTGTTGTATGGCGCATGCTCAGGCATCGAGCCCAAAGTAGTGTCAACACTCAAAGTGGAGTGGTTGAGACGGCCAGGAAGCGGACATGGTTTCATGGAAGCCATGTTGCTGTGTGGGTGGTATTTGTTATCGTCATCCATAGAAAGATCGTTGTGCGAGAGCATTGAAGACGAGGAATGGTGACGATAACGGTACATTTCTCCAAAGTTTTTGACGACTGGAACATTGAAAACCAAATCTAAGTCATTGGAGAGAATCTCATCATCGTTGTCAAAATCATCATACACCTTTTTGCGTAGCTGCTGGCGTTCTTTTTTCTCCTTGGGATTGTAGTACTTTGTTTTGGTCCGCGTCAACAAGAACGATGACGAGACTGTTCTCGTCTTTGAAAGTGGCACGATCAGATGCAGATCCATGACGCTCGATGTCGACATCGCTCTGAGCTTGGGCTTGACCATTCTATTTGGTATCACATCAGTCAAATCTGAAGCAGACACGTCGTTTTCTAAAGTAATCGTCAGGATTGATGCGCTCATTTGGTCAACATCCTCCTCTGCAAGAGTATTTTTCTCGGAAACCGGCTTCGATATGCTACTGTCTGCGTTTTTTGTCAGATAAAGTGTGTTCATGGTCATGGAACTTAAACGAGAGTCTGGAGGATCAAACTGCGATGAAGCCAACAGAGAGACGTCATCCGAGTCCTTAGAAGTGTCGGAGCTTGTGACAGAGATCCCCGAGGCAGGTCTTCTGACCCGAGGCAAATTCGAAGAGCTGTTTCCAAGCTTCTGGATATAGTAATCACCGGGTCTTTTCGTCTCACTTAATGTGGCAAGCGAAGAGGTCAGTCCAACCCTTCTAGGTGGTATTCCGGGATATTTTTTCTTCAGTTTCAGAGTACCGATGGATATCTCGTATAGATTCTGGTCGTTGAGCGAGTGCAGCGACACGTTTGGGTGGTACATAGCGAATGAATAAAGTGAAAGACCAGTTCAGACTGTGGGCTGAGCAACCACGAACAAATGACTGAAGTCAATGACTTGAGGGAGGGGACAAGTTCGGCAAATGAGTGGAAACCACGAATGTATTGCAGCAACCAGAATCAACAGGAAAAAAAAAATATAAAAAAAAATATAGAGTACAAATTCTTCTCAAGTCAACAAAAATAGACAGGGAGCCTCCAAGGAAGAATCGGTAGTAGTGAGACTGAATCAAGCTTTTACACAGGTCGTGCGGGCCTGAATAGGTTGTGTCTGACACTTTTGTGGATTCACCTGCACTTGCCTGCTATTATTAGAGAGTGCCCAATTGGGAATAGGGCTTGAAGATTGAGGTGTGGAAGGCGAAGTAGGCGAAACTTATACTGGAAGTGCAAGGCTTGAAAAATTTAGAGTGTGGATATCAGGGATCTGGGGTTTGCGGGGTGAATGCTTCTGGCTGCTATTCCCCTATATAGGCCAGGGTGGTCTGGCTGACATTCCAGGTTTGGAACAAAAGAACTTTCGCGTAGGTTGCCGCCTCTATGCACACGAAGGAGCGATGATTGCTCTCAGGGAAATTGCCGGCGCGCTTGGGCGTTCTGGAAGGCTAGAACTGGAAATTGATTGTTCGGTAACTCGAACTTTCAATGGGATTTCGTAATTTGGTAGTTGGTTGAAGGGTGACTTTCGGTATACCTAGGTAAAAATTTCGGGGTTGATTGATTCTTTTTTTTTTATCTCTGGTTTTATTCTGGCATTGTTCTCGTTGTTCACGTTTCATCGTATTCACGCATCTTGGCCGGCTAAATCGTGGGTCGTATTTGTTTTGGTATTTTTTGCCATAGTGTGTCCATTGTTTTTGTCCAAGATCGATTGAATCCAACGGGAATGTTGCATTTACACGATAAGCGTTCGCGACGGTTTTATGGCGAATGATAAACACTCGATGAATGTCTGACAAGCAATTTCGACAAGCATTTTGGCCAAGTTCGACAAGACTTTTGACAGCTTTTCACAGCTTTTGACAGATCTCGACATCTTTTTCAACCGCATTGACACACATCAGATTTTAGCAGCATTTGACAAAATTCGTGGCAAGCTCCTAGAATTCTTATCCACCACCCAACTTTCTTCATCTTGTCGTCTAACCCAGCCCCTTATGCAATGTAATGGTATGTGCTGGGCATTTCATCGTCTCTCTTCAAATACTCCTTCTCTATCAAATCCTCAATGCGCTGCTTAATCAATAATGTAGATGGCTGGAATCGGTTCTGAAGTTGCTTGAGCAATTGCACGATCAAGTCGTTGTGATTGATCGTCTGATTCGCCTTCATGATTCTCACAATGGCAGAATTCACCACATGCTTACGTCCTTCCTCGATATTGCTTCTCACTTCGTCAACCTCTTCCTGCTTGTCTGACTTTTTTGTCAGTTCCGTCTTGGATGACGACAGCGACACAGTAAGAACTTTGACCTTGGATGTAGGCGATTTGAAGTTGCTATTAAGCTTGAAAACATCACCCGGATTCACATCCTTCGACATTGGCGTTTTCACCAATAGCCTCAGCCGAGGTGCCACCGCAATCAGCTGAAGTTGTCTTTTGAGGTCGCCTTCTGGAATTTTGGTCAATTCCATGATTTCCTCGTATGTCAATTCTCTCTTCTCCTCAAACGCCAGCACTGGCTTTCCTGAAGAATTTGATGACTGTGGGGCAAAAAGCAACATGATCACTCCAGCATAAGTGGACATGTTGATATCATATGTTCTTGACGGATAAGTGATTCGGAGATCCATCAGTCCGAACTTAGGGGACCAAAAAAGCGACTTATTATCGTTTCTTTTACCCGTGAGCCAATACTCTTCAAACTTTCTCATGGTTTCTCGTAGCATTTTGGGCCAAATGAAACCAATTTGTCCATCCTCACTCACAAAGCTCTTGTAGTCTTTTGTCATAGACTTTGGCCAATCAGAGACGTTACAAATCTTTAAATCAAGTTCTACCAGCTTGATTTGGTTATTGGAGGCGTAATTCTTCCATTCAAGTGTAAGTTCAGCAGACAGCTGCACGTCTTTCTTCATTCTGATGATTTTCTCCAATGATGCACTGCCCAATTCCTCTCCCAACTTGGCAATCACTAGCTCCTCTAAATCTCCACCGTAACTACCCCCATTAGAAATTGCTGTTGAGCCTTTTGCATTAAGAAACCTTTTGGCAAAATGTGCCGCGTAGTGAACTTCAAAGGCGTCCTTATCCTTCACAAATCCAAGGAATGCAACAGCCTTATTGATAAATTCATCTGTTTCATCAACAGAGACGTTGTTATCGTTAACAGTCCGCTTTGCCCCATTGGATTTGGTCAATTGCTTGATATGGAAGTCCATATAGACTGAAAGCAATTCTGGAGCATTTGTCGTTGGGACAATGGACTGACGCTTCTTGGGTGCTCCATTTGAACTGTTGACAAAATCTCTCATGGCAGAAAAAATAGTGTGCTCAATAGATCCGTTTGAGGAAAATGCGTCCTTTACAAGATTTCTGAATTGTTTCTGATACTCCAACACAGTGTCAATCCATCTAGTAGCGAAAGCTGCCGAAGTTGCGTTGACAGACGCCTTCTTCAGTCCCGACGCAGCGGTAGCCGAAGCCTGCTGCTCCAAGGCTGCCATTACAAGGTCAGGAAGCAGAAGTCCTTGAGAATATACAGCATCCTTCAATCTGAGCTTGAGAAGCTTTCGTTCCAGGTCTATGCGCCCAATAAGAGTATATAGGATGCGGAGTTCGACGGTACTATTGCGAAGGGATGTCAATGGATTGTGGGATACGTTGAGCACGGTTGCATCCAAAAGCGGTTGTAACCAATACAGAAGACCTTCTTGTTCAACGGGCAAACAGATGATCTTATCAATCTTATCCTGGATGAGGATATTGTTCATCAAGGTTATGACTTTGGGATATGTTCTGCCAGGCACAAAGTACTTGGAGCGATTCTCCTCCTCCTGAACAAATTTGTTGACATGCACTAGGTAGGCAGAACCCTTGAGCCGCATGATATAGTCGTTAGCTAAGTTGGAGAAGAAAAGTTCCGAGCTCTTCATAAACTCCGGCTCAAAGTGATCATGATACAAGCTATCGCGTGGAGCGCTGGGCACCGAAGCTTGTGTACCCAGATGCTCTTGCAGTAGCATTTCCAACATGGTGATGACCTGCGAGATGTACAGCCGAGTGGTGATGACCTCGCCGTTTCTACTTTTGGAAATCTCCTCGAGAACTACCGAAATCAATCTGGACCCGACCTCCATGTTGTTGAAACGGATGAAGTTGATGTCAAAGAGAACCATACCCAAATCGTAGATGAGCAACCGTTTGTTCTCCTTAACATAAACTCGGTTAAGGTACATGAGAACGTCACTAATGAACTTCATCAGTTGTAAGTTTTCTGACCATTCCTTGACCACAGCCTTGAGAAACTCCTCGTTACTCCACCACAAGTTGGAGTCAAAGGACAGAAGTAGTGATTGGCGTCTGTTTCGGAGGTGTTGACCAATTAGTGCCGCTACATCATCGTAAAGCCTACCTCCAAACTTTCGAAGCACTAACGTGTAAGACTTTCGATACAATTGCTCATACAGTAAGTTGTAGACACTTTTGTTCTGGATCTGGACTATAGCACTCGCTAGCACCTGCCAAGAGGCGTCGTAGTCGAGGGCGTCCAGAGAGGAGTCCAGTGAGGCAAGCGACTTGCGAGGTGGACGGATTTTAGACCGTCTGCTTCCAGCAGGCAACATGGTAGATGTGAATAGAGAGGAGTTGGAGTGAGTTGGAGATGGAATATAAGTGGAGTGGATACAGTGCGCGAGGTAGATATATTCGAAATGGAGGAGGTGGTAAGTGACGGATTGTAAGAGCAATAAAGGCGAAGGAAATGAGAGAGGTATTGGAAAAATTTTAATGGAGGGTATATGAATAGATAAATGGGAAACTTGAGGCTATGGTGCAAAAACCTGAGATTGGGTGTGTTGAGTAGACTTGTGCGATTGTTGAAGTCGAAGTATGTACTGGAGTTCAGATGACTAGGGGACTACTTCGGGAGAGAAATGAAATAATGGAAAGACAGAGATGAGGACAGAAATAAGAAAGAGAAATAAACGACAGAAATTAATGACAGAATAGAAAGTCAGAAATCTTGTAGGGGCTAGGTATTGAAAGATGGTCTTAATATTAAGATATTAAATACTTGAACCTCAACCAATAGTGGTGGATAAAGAATACACTGGTAATTAACAACAGACTTTGATATCACGTAGAATGAATTCAGTCATTATTAGAGCAATGTTCACGTCGCATAGGTAGATACGATGAACCACTCAGAAATGGCCAGCTAAAGTGAATTTTCCAAACTATAAGTCTTGATGAAACTTGAGATTTCATCAGTTTCAAATTCAATTTACCATAATAGAGAGCACGTAGTTGCTACAGCACTACGGGCTCTCTCTTCTTCTTACGGTCAAACCCCATCGATCAAACCTAACTATTCATTCTCTCGGACCCTACTCAATGCAAACTGACAGAAGCTTTTCAATTTGTATTCATCACATATCAATCATCGATCACAGTATTTTTCACAGATAAATCATCTATGGAGTCATTCTCATAAACAAAATGTAAGCTAAGTAAGATTTCGCAGCCAAAGAATATCTCAATTGCTTGTGATCATAATGATTGCAAGGAACGTTCTCCATATTGGTTTTTTTTTTTGCAGTATTTTATATTTTATGCAAATTTTGTCCACCTGGTATACACTTCTTAGTTCTTCCACCTAGTGTGTAACGATTATCTGGTTAGTTAGCCAATCAACTATCTCAACTACACTGCTCTCTTACGTGGGCTTCTATCTCACCTCAGTAGTTGAGACGACCACTACCTTTATGTTGCATATTTCATACATAGAACTACGCCATTAAAAGAAATCGGAATGCTAACTTATAGAGACTCATGCATTGAAACAGAATCTGGTCATTCATCTGGGAATTATTCGTTGTGTTAGAAAGATTGTGTTTCAAAACTTCGCTTGAACATTTCATCAACAAGCCGATCAAACATTTCTTTCCATTTCATTACAACAATTTTATCATTTCCCTTTCAAATCTACATCTCATGATATTGTTTCAATACTTCATCTCCTGCACCTCTGAGTCACTCTCTATTACTCACCATTATCACCAAAACATCCCGCTCACCGAAATATACAAAAAATGGTCCTCCCACAACGTTTGAAATTTCTCCATGAACTACAACACAGCCAATTAATTAGCAAAGTAATTCGATTCTTTCTTTCTAATGCAATTCTTATTAATTTATCAGCTGCATTGCTCTCAATTCTGAAACCAACCAATACGTTGCTCACACCCGTGCACCAGGTCATTTGACAGGGGACAAATTTTCCCCCCAGTTCCACCGGAACCGGCATTGACACCTTTCTTAAACGGACACTAATTATTGGTGTACGGGTGCAACATTTACAAATCTCGCCCGTGTCATTGGCCCGCTCCCCCGCGCCCGCTACCGGCCCGCTACCGGCAACCTATTGAAAAATCCTCCGCTATATATACTTAATCCTCCCATAATTTCTTCTTCTCCACAACCATGCCTGTTTCAAACAACAGCCCCAAAACTTTGTATGACAAAGTGTTCCAGGACCACATCGTCCACAAAGACGAATCTGGCTCCTACCTCATTTACATTGACCGTCACCTTGTGCACGAAGTCACATCTCCACAGGCATTTGAAGGCTTAAAGAATGCTGGCAGAAAAGTCAGAAGATCCGACTGTACTTTGGCCACCGTCGACCATAACATCCCTACGGACTCTCGTATTAATTTCAAATCTATCGAGACATTTGTGGAGCAGGAAGACTCCAAGTTGCAGGTGATGACCTTGGAACAGAACGTCAAGGATTTTGGCGTCACCTACTTTGGCATGACCGACGACCGTCAGGGTATTGTGCATGTCATTGGTCCCGAACAGGGTTTCACGCTTCCGGGAACCACCGTGGTGTGTGGTGACTCGCACACCTCCACCCACGGAGCCTTCGGAGCTTTGGCTTTCGGTATTGGAACCTCGGAGGTCGAGCACGTCTTGGCCACTCAGACTATCATCCAGGCCAAGTCTAAGAACATGAGAATCAGTGTCAACGGTGACTTGTCTCCAGGCATTACCTCCAAGGACTTGGTCTTACATGTTATTGGAGTCATTGGTACTGCTGGAGGTACCGGATGTGTCATCGAGTTTGCTGGAACTGCCATTGAGGCATTGTCCATGGAGGCTAGAATGTCCATCTGTAACATGGCTATCGAGGCCGGTGCCCGTGCTGGTATGATCCGTCCTGACGAAATCACCTTCAACTACTTGAAGGGCAGACCTTTGGCACCATCTGGTGCCGAATGGGATAAGGCCGTCAAGTACTGGTCCACTCTTCACTCGGATGAGGGTGCCTACTTCGATTACGACATCAATATCAATGCCGCAGACATTGTGCCCACCATTACTTGGGGTAACTCTCCACAGGATGCCTTGCCAATCACAGCCCGTGTTCCAGACCCATCCACGGTGTCTGACCCCATCAAGAAGGCTGGAATGGAGCGTGCTCTCCACTACCAGGGCTTGGTGCCAAACACACCTCTTCAGGAGATTCCTATCGACAAGGCATTCATTGGTTCATGTACCAACTCTCGTATCGAAGACTTGAGAGCTGCAGCTAAGGTTGCCAAGGGCCACAAGAAGGCCGACAATGTTAAGTTGGTATTGGTTGTTCCTGGTTCCGGTTTGGTCAAGACTCAGGCCGAGAAGGAGGGATTGGACAAGATTTTCGAAGCTGCCGGTTTCTCATGGAGAGAAGCTGGATGTTCTATGTGCTTGGGTATGAACCCAGATATCTTGGACCCTGAAGAGAGATGTGCCTCTACTTCTAACAGAAACTTTGAGGGACGTCAAGGTGCCAGATCTAGAACCCACTTGATGTCTCCAGCTATGGCTGCCGCCGCAGCCATCAAGGGTCACTTTACTGACATCAGAGAGTGGCAGTACGACACCTCGGACGAGCCAGCTGTCCACATCGACTCCAACGAGGATCAGGAGTTACAGGAAGCTGTTTATGAGCACGAGAAGCAGCCATTGGAGTCATCCGAGTCGTTGGCTGACGACCGTCTTAAAGACATCCCTCACGAGGAGAAGACTGCCCCAGTCGCTGCTGCTGGTGGTATGGACAAATTTGGTGTTTTGACCGGTATTACCGCTCCTTTGGACAAGGCCAACGTCGACACCGATGCCATCATTCCTAAGCAGTTCTTGAAGACCATCAAGAGAACTGGATTGAAGAAGGGATTGTTCTACGAGTTGAGATTCGAGAAGGACGCTCAGGGAAAGGACGTTGAGACAGACTTTGCATTGAACGTGGAGCCATACAGAAAAGCCGAGATTTTGCTTGTCACTGGTGACAACTTTGGCTGTGGTTCTTCTCGTGAGCACGCTCCTTGGGCCTTGAAGGACTTTGGTATCAAGTGTATGATTGCCCCATCTTTTGGAGACATTTTCTACAACAACTCGTTCAAGAATGGTTTGCTTCCTATCAGAATCTCCCAAGATGTGATTTTGGACAAGTTGTACCCATTGGCTGTTGCTGGCAAGAAGCTTACTATTGATTTGCCTAACCAGCAGATTAAGAACGGCGAGACTGGTGAAGTTTTGGTGGAGCACTTTGATGTCGAGGAGTTCAGAAAGCATTGCTTGATCAACGGTTTGGATGACATTGGATTGACTTTGCAGAAAGAGGAGTACATCAAGAAGTTTGAGGAGAGAAGAAGAGACGTTTTCTCGTTCTTGGAGGGAGGTTCGAGTTTGGTCAAGCCTATTAAGGGAACCAAGAAGTCCAAGTATGGCAACCGTGCCCAGGAGTGGTAATTGCATTTAGAACAACATGGGAATGTATTAATAAGTGATATGATGTAGATGACAAAAGTAGAGGAATGGTTAGGAGGTATAAACTGGTGTCGACATGCTCTACTCTACGGTGTAAAATTACTTTTTAGGCCTTGTCAACGTACTACGAATATATAAATGTTCAAATTGAATTTCGTAAATACAAGAGGATATCAATTGGCTAGTGAAAGTAGTATTTTTTTCATTAACCTGTGAATGCTCTAAACTTAATTATGATCATGATCCTATTACCTCTCCGAAAAAAGTTGTCTTATACTTGCAGTCGACAATAATTCCTCTCAGAAAAATTCTTATTATTCAAACACCTCAAACTATAAACCTCCAGATCTTTTATTTTTCTGCTTTTTTTCCACCATCTTATCATGTTGGGCCTCCATTTCGTTCTCTATAGCCCCAGCCACTAACAGCCCAGATTATGTACACCACCATCATTCATCTACAACTTACTCATCTTCCCCAAATGCACAGAATAAACACTGGTGTCCTACTAATGCGTCGCTACTCGCAGAAAAATGATGCCATCCACTTGGCAGACGCTCTTGGTCTCTTATCGCCCCGCCGAAACGTCAAACCACCGCCAAAGAAACTCACCACTCAGCCTTATAGGCCGCTGATCTTCACTAACCTTAGCAAGGGGCCCGTGGCTGAACATTACAATGAAATCAAAAAGGATCTTTTGGCTGACTACAAGATCCCCATGGTGGACCATTCGAGACAGATGGATACGCTTCTCAAGGATCTCCGAGCTGTCAATGAGATCTCCCATAGAAATGTGCTGCAGAAGAACTTATATAACCACGTAAAGACGCTCCAGAACGAGGATGAGCTCATTGAGTTGACTAACCTCTCATTCTATCAAAATCGCTTGACCATGCCGCTTTTTACAAGATTCATCATGAACAAAAACCTAACTGACCTTTCACGACTTCCCTTCAACGTTCAGAACATCGACAAAGTTGTGCTAGCGAGAAATGGATGGACTGACGTGAACTTTGCGGAGTTGAAGGTGTTGCTAATGAAGAAATACCACGATCTTAACAAACCGCTTCTAATTGTCAAACTCTTGAAGGACAACTTCGACAGCGAGTTCCTTCCATTCATCAGACTGCGCCAATTTTCGCCCTTCTACGAGCGAATCGTGTGGAAGTTCTATTTTGACTACATATCGCAGAATGAGGCAGAGTATATCAAGTCGCTAGATAATGTCCGGTCGTCGTTCATGATCTGGGAGGCGTCCTCGGCAAAATGTTCCGAGATTGCCCAGGTTATGCTAGCACACCACGAGCCCAGTGGGCTACAGCAGTTATTCTTGCAGCTTTGCAGTAGCAATGCCGTAGAAAAGGTGGTTAAATCGGACCTTTCGGAAGGGAGGTCTCTGCTCCTCTCAAGTCTCAAAAAGACCTCGGTGAAGTTCAAGATTTACGATATCAAAACCACCGCTACGGAAAGCGTTGCCAATAGAGCATTGAGATACTCGCTTATCCACGCGATAGAGAACGTGGTCAATGGCCATTTTGGCAACTGGCACCAGGATGTCCAGTTGGCAGCCATTATGGACCAAATGAAGCATTGCCGTACAGATATGGTGCACCAGGGAGTCCCACAGCCGGACACAGAGAATATGGGGGTATTTACGAATTAGGATATTTTAAGAGTATAATTAGATCCATTTTGTAAAGCTCAAACAAAATTGCTGGCCAATCAATAATTCCAGTCTACGCCATCTTCTGTTCTGTGATATACCCGATTAGGACCAAGCGCACTTTATATAATGTTCACCGTACTACTTCCACTTATCACCACTCATGAAGGTTGTCTCAGATAGGCAGGTGGTGGAGCATTTACTAGCTACTCTTAACAAAGAGTCCATTGTCAACGACTACCAGCCGGCACTTTTGTCAGCACTTTCCAATTACGAGAAAGATCCATCTGTATCTCCAGAAAGAACCGTCCAACTTTCCAATACCCCAGGCTCAGACACTACGCATTTGTTCATGCCATGTATTGCTCCACATGGAGTTGGTGTCAAAGTTGTTTCGGGTGGTCCGACCAACGGGAGCAAAGGTCTAGGATTCCAAGGATGTGCGGTTATACTTGACGAATACACCGGCGAATTATTGGCCATTGTCAATGCTAAAGCACTCACAGCGTTCCGCACAGCATTGGCTAGCACGTTTGGATTGATCAAGGTGTTTGACGTGAAAGAAAGCGGAGTTATGCTCCCGGAATTGCTGGTGTTTGGAACAGGTCCGCAAGCGTTCTGGCACGCCGTTTTAGCGGGCAGACTCTACCCTCAGATAAAGAGAATTAACGTTGTGAGCCGCACATTGAAGTCTGGAGAGAATCTTGCGGCAGAATTGGCTCAGGTGTTACATCAAGACGTGGTGGCTTTGGAGCTCACCGACAAAGAGCAAGTACGGACTCATGTACGCAACAGTAGCATCATATTTGGCTGTACTCCCTCGACAGAAGGCATTATTCTTGGTGACTACATAGACGACGATCCTAACAAGAGGAAGTATATTTCGCTTATTGGATCTTACAAGCCACACATGATTGAGCTCAATCTCGAGTTCATTAAGCAGCATTTCACGGGAAAGAAGACGAAGATTTTGGTTGATTCTAAGAGCAATACATTGTCTGAGGCTGGAGAATTGATTCAGGGCGAAATTGGCAAAGATCAGTTGGCAAGCTTGCTGGAGTTGATGACGGGCGAAGTCGATATCGGCGATTGTATTACAGAAACGGGAGTGGTTGTTCTGAAGATTGTGGGGCTACTGATCATGGACATTGCGATGGCCAAGTTTGTGATGGAAAACTGTGAGGGGCTGGTAGTGAATGAATTCTAAGCATGGTAGACAAGAACACTGGACAAACTTGGAAAAGTACCATAGAGTGAAGATAAAGGAAAGGAGAATACGAAAAGCAGGGAAGGAAAGCAGGAAAGAAGAGTCAAGAATTAGAGTCAGCAGAAAAATTTATACAACTCTGGCCAGATCCCAGATGAATGATTGTGAATTTCAGATCTCACTAAAGAGCGAGAGATGTGACCATTAAGTAGAGACCACACTCCAAGCTTCAATCACCCATATCCAAAGCCAGTCGATATGATTGAAATAACATTCGATTCCAATACATAAATCTCTCCATTCAAATAATACAATCCTTCCAATCTATCAAAACTCGGCCCATTTTAGAAAGCCGTCCTTATCTACATTCTCACCCAATCGAGCCAAATCCGATAAGAAGTTCACTTCTATGGTCTATTTCCAACAAAAATAATGAGTTGATACCCTTCCATTTTACCTCAAAGCTTCGTAAATATTCATTAATCATTATCGAACCCATTTCAATCATTCAGCAATCTCCTGCTTCCCTTACCTTTTTCTTTCCTCATCTCCACAAACCTCATTATACTCATGGACGTCGCATGCACACCCAATTAGGTTGGCTTATCAACCACACGTTCTTCTTCCAACATGGAGAAATCCGAGCCCTTTTCGGCCTTTAACACCAAAAAAGCTTCGTGGAAGTCCCGCATCTTCTCGCGGACCGGCGCTCTTTACGCCATTATCTTCTTTTTGGTGGCGTCACACCTTCACTTGTCTTGCCCAGTTCGCCATGCCCAGAAACCAAAAAAGCAGAACGTCATCTTCATGGTGACCGACGGCATGGGCCCGGCATCGTTGTCACTTGCTCGCTCTTTCAAGCAGTACAGAGACCACTTGTCTATTGACGACATTTTAACCATCGACAAGTACCTTACTGGATCTTCGAGAACCAGGTCATCCAGCAGTTTGGTGACCGACTCTGCTGCGGGAGCCACGGCTTTTAGCTGTGCTCTCAAGTCTTACAATGGTGCCATTGGCGTGGATCCTCACAAGAACGCCTGTGGAACCATTTTGGAGGCGTTGAAGTTGGACGGATACCTTACAGGATTAGTTGTGACCACCAGAATCACCGATGCCACGCCAGCAGCATTTTCTGCACACGCAGACTACAGATTCCAGGAGGACTTGATTGCACAGCACCAGTTGGGTGAATACTCGTTGGGTCGTGTCGTGGATTTAATTATTGGAGGAGGCAGATGTCACTTTTTGCCTAATTCCGAAGGTGGGTGTAGAGCTGACTCTAGAAACTTGGTGGAAGATGCCAAGAAGAACAACTGGACATATGTGGGAGACCGTGAAAGCTTTGACGCTTTGGACGGCGGAAACAACGTCCAGTTGCCTCTTTTGGGACTTTTGGCTAACACCGATATTCCTTACGACATTGACAGAGACTCGGCTGAATACCCATCGTTGGCTGAGCAGGTCAAGACTGCTTTGACAGCGCTTAGCAAGGCCACCGAAAATTCAGACAAGGGCTTCTTTTTGCTTATCGAAGGTTCTAGAATTGATCATGCTGGCCACCACAACGATCCTGCTGCTCAGGTGAGAGAAGTTTTAGCATACGACGATGCATTCAAGGAAGTTATCGACTTCATTGACTCTTCTGACGTTGAAACCGTCGCCATCTCCACATCTGACCACGAGACTGGAGGTTTGGTCACCGCCAGACAGGTTTCACCAAGCTACCCAGACTACTTGTGGTACCCACACGTTTTGTTGAACAGCACGCACTCTGGAGAACATTTGGCAAGAAAAGTTTCTGAGACCAAGAGGTCTGGTAAGTTTGACGCTACCGTGTTCGGTCTGTACGTCGCCAAAGAAGTGATCGAGAAGGACATGGGAATTGCCAGCTACACTAAGGAGGAAGTTGAGCAGATTTGCGAATTGAGTGACAAACCCGACCAGCTCTTGTACTTCCTCAATAACATGATCTCGGTGAGATCTCAAACCGGCTGGACCACCCACGGCCATTCGGCTGTGGATGTGAACATCTATGCTCATTCCAACTCTGCCAGAATTAACTCGTTGCTTTACCACCGTGCTCCATACACTGGACTTCTTGGAAACCATGAGAATATCGAAATTGGCTCGTTCATGGAGAAGTTAACTGGTGTCGACTTGCTGGAGATCACCAAGTTAGTCCAAGGTGCCAACAAGCAAGATGCAACAGTAGCAATCAAGGAAGATGCTACAGTGGCTTACAAGGATGACGTCCATTACCATGCTGTTGAATGGAATCAAATTTAATGGAGTTACCATTGTTTCTGAGTACGATTCGTGAGCTTGAGTACTAGATATTTGTTATTATTCGTTTGTGAATCGTTCCTAATTCTACGAGAGTTTGACACAATTTCTCAAGTTGGAAAGATCAATCACATTTCATGAATACGTCTGTTATTAGTTCATATTGAAAGTCTATATTGATACGCTATTAATCGATTGGTTGTCTATATAATATCACAGGTATGAAATCACTAATCTTGGTGAACCGTGTAGTCGCCACTACAAAGTTTAGCACGCAAACCAGCACCAAATTTGTAAAAGCAGAAAGGAATGAGAATCATAGCCAAGGACACAAATGCCAAAAGCCAACTGGCCCATTGAAGTCCCAAACCCTCATACATCTGGGTAACAAACAAGGGGAAGGCAGCACCTCCAGCACTTCTTAAGAAAACCTTTGTGGCCAAGGCAGAGGCGGCATATTTGGCATAAGTATCAATGATATAGTTGTTCAAGGAATAGTAAATCAAAACCATTCCATAACCAAAGGCTAGGCCAGCCAGCGCAGGACCGACCCAGATGATGTGTTTGTAAGAGGTTGCACCCAAAATGAAAAGAGCAATGCATGGGAATGGAGAGCCAAGCATAGCTCCAATCAATCTGTCCTCAGGAGTGGGCGCTCTTCTTTTGCAAAGGGCCAAGTATTTTCTCTCCAAAACGGGAGTAGTAAGCACAGCAAAGAAAGCACCAATAAGAATAGGAATGTACATCATACCGATCTTGTCGTCTCCGAATCCGTACAACGTGTTGAAAATGTATGGGTATGCAAAGAAGAAAGCGTACAACAAGGCGTAGATAAGAGCCACGAACCCGCAAACAAGGTCCAATGCTGGTTCCTGGAAAATGAACTTGACTGGTCTGTACAAATTCTCGTTAAGCAATTCAGCGAATGTCATAGGTGTAGCCTCCTGCTCAGTCATGATCTTCTCATTTCCAGTCTCTTTTCTCAATCTGACTGCTCTCTTCTTCAAAATCACAGGAGCGTAAGTTTCAGGAATCATTGTCAAGAGGATGCACATGACTCCAGCGAAAGCCATGTTCAACCAAACCATAAGATCGTATCTCTTGGTATTGACACTGACAAATCCATTAACAATACCTCCAAGAACTGGACCAGAGTAGGGACAGAAGGAAAAGTAGGCAATGGCCAAACCTCTCGTGTCCGTGTGCATATCTACAAGACTGGCACCGACGATAGTCAAAGCAGACGAGGAGAAAACACCTAGGAGGAAACGGCATACCAACACACCTCCGATGTTTGGCGACAAGGCCACAGGGATATTGAAAATGGTATAAAGGGAGAATGAAAGGAAATAGACGGGACGTCTACCGATTTGTTCAGACAAGGGAGCCCAAAGCAAAGGTCCAACAAGGAAACCAATCACCATCAAGGAAACTGTCAATGTTGACACTTCCGTTGAAACATGGTACTTGTCGTTGATAACGGGCAAACCACCAGCCAAGGAAGATGATCCATAGGCGGCACTGATAACAGCACATGACAAGATAATTGTATATAGCCATTTAATATACATGGGCCAGTTGTGAGGGTTTTCTGGATCATTGATTTGGAAAGTGACAAATTCGATTTCAGGATCTAGTTTGCCCATTTTCTCTTCGGCTTCTGACCCCAAAAGTGACGATACAACCGTCTTAACTCTACCCAAGGAGGCCAAAGTCTGGACTGGAACCAAACCGGTTTCGGTCTCAAGAGTATATTCTTCTGGGAACACTGGATTCTTCACTGGAGGGGCAGTAATGTCGGGCATGGGGGCGTTGCTGCCCACACCTAAATCTCCAAGAGACTTTGCGGTCTCTGTTCTTGTCTTTGTAAGATGGTTGGCATTCTTCTCTGATGCACTTGTAGATAACCTGGAAAGATTACCAGACATTATGGATTGCTCATCATCAGGCTTGATGTACTCGTGAGGAACATAGTCCTCCGAATTTAGCGAGGCAGATGAGGCATTATGTGAGTCCATTGTGTATTGAATTGTATTGATATTGGACAAAACATATTGGATCCTCACCTCTACTTATATCTTGAAAGTGTAGTGTTCCATGGAAGCAACCCTGCGGTCAGCCGCACGGAAGGGCATTCTTCACTGCACATAAACCCGGAAAATCATCCGAACTTGCATAAACGGTGGCTAATCTTCATAACTAGTGAAGCTCATCCGCATATCCGACTACGTGCAGGTTATCATCACGCCCATTAATCCGTTTCGGACTTCACAATACATCGCTTAATGACGTTGTGGCAAGATCCATCCTTGTCAGTGAATATGATGATCAGGGTGTCACTTGAGTTTTTGTACCGGATCATAACATATAAGTGATGTGGATCTCTTCATCATGCAATTTTCATTTGGGTCGAATGCTTAATTGAATATGTGCCCACATGATATTCCGCCTCACGTGTTGACACATTTGACTATGACGATCGCAGACTATGATATACAATGTACACTATGCTTCATAATGTACATTACGCTTGTATGTTCCTATGCTCTAAGCTTCTCCTAGCTAAATAATCTCACGATTGTAAAAGTATACTATATTATGCCCATGTCTGGGAAATGCTATTCCTATGTACCTATGCCATTCCACCAATTCTCTAATTGGCCAACTTCTGCTTCTGCCGTATCACTGCAACATTATACATCTGCTTGTTGCATCTTCTGCCAACGAATGGGTTCCGTAATGCCTCTTGCTTGCACTCCAACAACGCTTGTTTCAAGTTGTCCACCGATTCAGGACTCAATTGGAAGTGGAACGCAATACGTCCTCCCATCAACTTGACATTATGCTTTTCTCCCAATGCAACCAACAAAGCGTCGTCCATTTTGTTCTTCTTGAGGTCAACAAAGACAAAATTCGTATCCACAGGCAGCTCGAGCGCGATGTCGTGTTGCCGGCAGAAGTCTCCAACACTGCGGGCATACTGATGGCCCAAACGGATCTTATTGAAGTTCTCATCAAGAGCAGTGATCGCCATAAGCGCATTAATACCGTTCTGCCGTATTCCACCTCCACATTGCTTCTTGAAATGGTTGGCCTTCTCGATGAACTGGCGGTCTCCCACCAAAATAGATCCAATGGGTGCACCCAAGGACTTGGACAAGCACAAAGATACTGAGTCAAAGTACTGACAGTACTCTGCAATGGAAACGCCAGTCTCCACCGATGCATTAAAGAGACGCGCTCCATCCAAATGGAGCCGTATGTCGTGCTCCTTAGCGAATTTCAGAATTCTGGCGATCTCCTCAATGGGGAGAATCATTCCATGCAAGGTGTTTTCCAAGCTGATGACTTTAGTGGGGGCACCATGGATGTCACCATCAGAAGGAGTGAAGTTCTCGACGATGTCTTCCAACGTCAAGTAGTTGCCGTTTGCAGGCACCACAGGATGAACCATGGCTTGTGACAAGGTTGCGAGACCTCCAGCCTCGTGCAAAAATACGTGTGCACGATAATCGCATAAAATCGAGTAAGGTGGTTGCACCAAATTCACACGGAGTCCAACTTGGTTGGACATCGTTCCGGAAACACAGAAAAGTGCAGCCTCTTTTCCTGCCATCTCGGCTACTTTGGCCTCCAATTGTAACGTCATTGGGTCTTCCTTGTACACGGAGTCTCCAACTTGCAATGTGCCGGTCGTTAAGCCCTGGATCACGGCATCGTTCATGGACTTGGTGGGCACCGTGAACGTGTCACTGCGGAACTCATTATGAGTGGGATAAATAAAGTCGTCAAGTGTCATTGAAGAGAAACACTAGCAATACGCAGATTGGCCCATTATATATGGGTTGCGATGACTAATGGCAATAAAACAGAAAGTGTCAGGATGCCGAAGACTATCAAATTACCTGCAGGACAGTGATAATGCCACTAATGTTGCAAAAAAAAACCGTCCGCATTGTTTAGACTTTCCCTTAAATAAGATTGTATCTGCGGGGAACTTAGGCGGTCAGCATTGCCACATATGGCCACTAGTAACTTTGCGAATGACGGAAAAGTCTCCGCTTGAAAGATCCATGACACTAGTGAAATCCGCCATTAACCGAGAAGTCATCGCAATAGCTGCAGGACTCAGCTTTCCGAGACAAATAGCGGCTAGGAAAAACCTCTCACACCAGATGCAGGTCTGCTCGGCGAAGCAGCAAAATAGCCGTTGAGAATTTGATGCGAACGGAAGCCAACACCGAATTAGTCCTGTACCTGCGTCTGGAACGGTTCTATGGTTGTTGCAGCCATGGGTCTGTTACAGCCACTACGAGGACATGGCAGGAAACACTAGGCAAGACAGGCACCATCAAAGAATAATAGAAATGGAAAGCACACTAGTTTGTCAAACACCAACCGATTCGTTTTACGTAGTCACAATCCAAAAGAAAATCACTCTAGCCACAAAATTACGTGTATGATATTTTTAGTGAGTCATCTATACTGATGCACCACCTGATGCACCACCTGATGCACCAAATCCTCAGTTGCTAGTGTTGATACGATCATCCTTTTCCTTTTTAGGAGAGAACGGCAGAAAGTCAGACCGGAGCCCCAAACTAGGCGAGCCTTCTGCTCTTGCAGGATCTGTCCGCCAAAGTTGGCTAGTGCTAGAAACTGCGCGATTGTGGCTGTAAGAGGTGCTCATAGGTCTGTCCAGCCAAATGCTCGACGAAGGAATCTGCGACGAGTTAGATGAAAGTAAAAGACTGTTAAATAAATTGTCGTGATTTACTTGCGGCACTTGAATTTGTGGCTGAATGAGCTGGCTTGATGCGGTTTGATTGCCAATAGTGGTGCCAATATTAGACCCTATATTGGGTCCGATGTTGGCCCCCATATTAGTTCCCATTGTTGAGCCAATAGTCGCTCCCATGTTATTTCCCACATTGGATCCCATGTTTGCGCCCATTGTATTCTGTCCGTGCAATGAATGAAGCTCCATATTCACCGAAGCTGGCAGAAGGGAGAGTCCCAGAAATGTGCGCCTGGAATCCAAAAAGTTACTCTGGCTTGTATTGTTCCAGAGATTTGGTTGCACTGACTGTCTGTAGCTCTCGGGAGTAGGAGACCGCATTCCATACATATCATCGTAGGGAAAGCTTTGACGAATGTTCTGCGCATATTGTTGCATGGATGATTGAGGGATCGACAGCTGAATGCCTCGGTCCAAGTCGTTGTGGAGATAATTACCTGATGATCCCGAATTGGCCATGGGTTGCGCCAACAAGGAGTATGTACCATCTCCAAGCGCAGTTCCATGTAAGCTTGAGTTTTCGTAGGCTGCATTTTCGTAAGCATTTTCTGTATATGGCGGATCAACGTACGCATTGTCATATGAGTTTTCGAACTGCTGCTCATAAGCCGTAGTCTGTTCATAGGCATTGGTCTGCTCAAATGCATTGGCCCGCTCAAATGCATTAGCCTGGTCATATGCATTGGGTTGCTCTTGGTAGTGCTCGTAGCTCTTTTCGTAGTTGGTTTCTGGATACCTGAAGTTATTGAAATTGGCATCTCCATAAGTATCACCATAATTCTTATCCGCGAAGTTGCCACCATAGGATCCCACAAACTGATTTGCTGGTAGTTGATTTTGGAATTGCGACTCAGAGAAGTTCACAGGCTCTTGGGTATCACCATAAATGGCACCCGTACTCTCCGTATACTGGTGATGCATTGGCTGGTAAATTTCTCTGCCGAAGTCGTTAGCCACGGTAGAGTTTGAGATACTACCAGAGTTCACCGAATTGACAGAGTTCAAAGCTGCTGAATTCATTGCAGCGCTCAACGCGTTCGCTGCTGGTGCAGGTGGTGGACTCAATTCTCCCGAATCATCATAAAACTGGCTGTAACTCTTGTTCCAAGTATCGTTGGCTTCAGGAGACGGAGAAGGCGAGGCAGAGCCCTCATCGACAAACACATAGCCCTTTTTTCTGATTGGTGGTTTTCCTATTGCATTTCCAAAGCCACCAAACTCCACACTGGCCTGATACTCTGTCATTTTTTGAGGTTCGTATGCTTTGTCTTGGCTGGCTCTAAATGCTTCCACAGAATGTTGCACTCCCAAAAACTTGCGAATAGCCGCACGGAAGGTGCTCTTCCAAGAATTCTCCAATGCTTCTATAGCATCGAGCTCTCGCTCGACATCCAACTTCCAGTCTGGTTCGTAGGCGTAGATCTTGCCCAACACTTCTGCTCCCAATTTTGTCAAAGTATTCTCTCGAGTGAAGATCTCCGCGGAAGCACTAGGGGCTTCAGAACCATCGGAAGCAACAGGAATCGTTGGCGGAGTTATAAACTGTTCTACCAATGGCCGGAGTGACAGAACCAAATGAGCAATATCTTTTCTTTCAACGTTGAGTTCCTTGACCCGCTGCTCTAGCGATGCAATGGTCTCCTTATTGGTGGAGATTTCATCGAAAATCTCATCCATCTTTGTGTCCACCTTTGATTTCTCTGCATTTGACGTGTTCACCACATGCTGGCGTTTCTCTCTGAGCTTGGCCACTTTCGCCCGGAGATCAGCAAGCTTGCTGACATGTATATTACGTGCTGTTTCGTAGTTGCGAAGTTGCTTTGCAAGCTTCAGTTTCTCGAACGTGAGCAGATCCTTTTTCTTTTCCAAATCCTTCACATCCAAGTCCTTCTTGGCCCGCACATCCGAACCCTCCTCTAGTTCCTTTTTGAATGCATCAAGCTCATTCTTCAAGCGAATCTCTTCCTGCCGTTGATGGTCAAAGAGAGCGTCGATGTCTGCAGTTACTCGAGAAAGTTCATTCTGGAAAACATAAAGGTACTCGGCCAAAACAGCACGATCCTTGACGTTGACCACATCTGAGGCAGACAAGTCAAGCGAGTAGTTGGTGGATGGACTCTCATGGAAAGAGCTGGGAAGTTCAACCTCTCTGGCTACCGAGAACGGCAAACTTTGAGAATCTTTCCGAGACTCCAGTCTGGCAAGAGTATGGACGTAAACAGCCGGAGACTGGGAACGAAAGTTGCTGATCGCGTTGACAGCCAAGATCTGAATACGGTAGAGTGAGTCAGGCTCCAAGTTGCAAAGTTTGACCGACGTTTGCGCCAAAGTACCAGCATCTTTTCCATTGACCAAGACCACATAGAAGATGTTCTCGTCGGCGAGAATCTCGATGTCCCAGTGCAACACAAGTTGTGTGGCAGATAATTGGTCCACACATACGCTAGGGGTATGCGGAATATCCACGTTCAACTGGCGTGCTAGACGTTCAGCAGGTGTATGAAGAAGCTGGTAACAGCGAAAGACCATCCAACAAAGCGACGGAATCACCGTGAGAAGTACTTCAAGCATAGTGGAATCCGGACAAGGGAGGTTTTTTCAATGTGTTTCTGCGTCCACAGTCGTTGTGAGTCTTGTTGTGGTGGTGTATAGGTACTGTCAAGGTAGGTTTTGTGCTTGTGAGATCAAGTTTTTTTTTGTCGATGGTGGACTGCGAAAACTGGGGAAAACTTGACAGGTGCATGGAATGTTTGAGAATAGACGGAAAAGAATTGGATTAAAAGTCATGGAGAAATGGAGATTGGGGTAATCGGGTGGATACTCGAGTTTCTTCCATAATTTCATAATTCTTTTTTTTTCTTCCGGCGTTGGGAATGCCTTACAATGTCCGAGATACGGAGCTAGGAGAATGGTTGCAAAGCAGGCCAGAACACACCGAAATTGGCTCCGAGAGTTCCGAACAAGACTGAAATTGCAGAAACAAGACGAAAAGACTAGCAAAAAATAATTCATAGCAAAATAATTTCTAAAAAGTCACAATTTTTTTTTTCTCATGAAGCGGAACAGGCGACCTGATTGGCAAGGGTCAGTTCTTTCAGTCGCAAGACTTTCACTTCCAGTAAGCAAGTGTGAATTTAGTCACCAACTTTACACCAACAAGCCTTCAACAGATTTCCACAACATATTTGACCGTTTACCATCCATTAGCCTCTTCTAGTGGCAACAGCTGCAAGGGCAGCGTTAAAAGTTCCTAATAACAAAAATGGCCCAAAGACCCAGTGGTCACTCCACCGACCTCCAATTATGGTGATCACCAAAATCCCAACTCCTCCACACAAACTATACAATCCACTAATGCTTCCAATCACCCGATGCTCCGTACGCTCCACTGTCTGTCCCACACTGCTCACTATACTCATACTGGCAATAATGGTGCCGATTTGCGAAAGTCCGAGGAAACTCACCAATACGAAACAGGTAGCCGTCCGAGGATCATAGACATCTCCACGACCCACCAAACACAACCCGAACGTTCCCAACATTCCAAAAGCCGATGCAACGGCGAGGGTGGCCCGCGAGCCCAACTTCTTGGAATCCACCAATATGCCCCAAATTGGAGACGAAACTAACGCCACTGTCTGGGCCACACCGGTCAAAATGGCCAGAAAAATGTACCCATCATAGCAACTGGTTTTCAGTGGAAGGCCACTACGCAACTTGAGGCTATTCTGTAAATCTTCAGCTCCACAAAGTCCACTGTTGTAGTAAAACTTGTACACCATCAACGGGATGAAGACAGCCGTAGCTACCGCAGTAGACCGCGACACAAAGGCGGCAACGTAGGCAAGCTGAATTCTCAGGTTATTTCTTGAGGCATCCAAGCCCTGTTTGAGCAATTCAAAGTATGTGGTGTCCGGCAGTTCGAGGTCAGGAGTATGTCCACTCAGACGTCTTTGTTTGACGCAATCGTAGGCAAATACAACAACCACAACTCCACAAACTGCAGAAAAGTATCCCAAAAGCGAGTAAGATAACTGCAAACTCTCCTTACTCGATAAATCGGGATACCATGAGCTCAAGCGTACGGGAAGCGTGAGAAAGAACAGCACCGAGAACACGGCACCCAACCCAGTGGAAACTCCGAGCAACGCCGCCAATGAACCGTGTTTTTTGTTTGTTTGCTGGGTAGGGCCCTCCTCAATACGAAAAACATCATCTTCGACCGTTGGAAGTTCATTGTTCTCGCCGTTGTCTGCGTCCGACTCTCCATTTCCATCCAAAAGTCTCTCACCATGATTCTTAAATTGTGTCCTCCAAAAAGCCATATGACTCCAACGAAAATCGGAGTTGTTGACCTCATGAAGCATTACAGTAACAATGCTCATACATCCGGAGACACCAACCGCAAAAATTGCCCTCCAAAACCAGAGATCCGGAAACAATTTCGTCGCAAATTGTCCATACCCTAATAGTGACAAAGCCAACACAGAAAACGACACCAATTCAAGAATCCTCGACCCCGAGGGAAACCGCGAGTGGTTCCAGGCCCAGCCATTAATTCTATCATTTAATGTTCCCAATAGGGGTGCCACAATAACCGCCACAAGCTCATCTACAGCACCCAAAGTTCCAATGGCTGATCCAACCTTCTCTGGAGGAACACCAATGACATCCGAGAGATAGAAAGGCTGAGTGGCCAGAAGGAAAACTACAAGGGAAATACAGGAGAAACCTGCTGCATTCAACACTAGCAAATTGCGTACCTTATAATTTGGGTTGAGAAAGTCCATGGTAGTAGAGAATTAATTAGGCTAATAGGCTGAGAAAGCCGATATGTGGAGAGGCGGTGTATAGAAGATCGATTCTGCACATAAATGGAGATGGAATCGATATCACCGATAGTGAAGTTGAATAATAGTACCAACATCTTTTGGTGCTCCATATGTACTTACACTAAGTACTTCAGTTTTAGTTATAGTCGGTATGCAGAAGAATGTAATTCAAGCAATAAAAAAAGAAAAAGAAAAAAAAAAAAAGAAAAAAATAGTTCTATGATCAGCTAGTTCTCTCCGTTCATCTCAAACCATAGCCACTTTCTCCAAAGTTCGCCTGCCTCGTAGATGATACTATCCATGTAGTCGTACTTGAACACATACTCAGTGCTTACAGCGCCCTTCTCCTTATCCTTCTGCTCCTGGTACTGCTTATACTTGTCACTTAGATTGTAAGACTTCGCAGGAAGACGGGAGAGAAACGTCCGGATCTCATGCTGGTCTAACTCTACCAAGGTATTCTCTTTGGCCTTCAATAGAGCAAGAGACACAAACAATAACTCGATATGAGGATCGATTTTCGAAAAAGGTATAACCTTCTTGAATATCTCCCCGCTTGACTCTGATGTTACCAGCGAAGACGAGAATGTTAGCAGGTTTTCTGCGGACGAAGACAGCGACGGGGTATTGACATGCAAGTCGTTGATCAAGTCTTTGAACGAGTCATCCTTATTGAGCTCGGTACGCAGGTCGTCTTCATAGTTCACGGACCAGAAGGCATCAGGTCCCAATTTCTCAAGAAGACCACCTTCAAGATTGAGTTTCTCCGAGTAGTAAGTGTCGTTGCCCTCCAACTTGCGCTTCTGCAAGCGCCAGCCAATTAAAAGATCCCAAACACGGCCTCTATCTACACGAGACCACACTTTTGAGCCACAATACTTGAGCCACCAGATCAACCACTCGTCGTCGTGCAGCCCAAACTTGTTGAGAATCAGTTCCTCTTGGAAGTACAGCGAAAGCTCAGGCAAGAGGCGCTGAAACACGTAGATGAAAAATGACACGCGCTCTTCGATGGTACCTCCATTCGTTGGAAGAGTGGACTTGTTGATCTTGACCTTGCCAGTCTTTTCACGCTTATTGGCCATTTCTGGCGAGTGCAAGAGCACTAGCGTGAGCCGCTCAAACACTTCGTGGAATTTCATGGTAGAGATCTGGTTGTCTTCTACCATGTCATCCAAAAAGCTACGCAAGTCAGGTACCGAGTCGATGTAAGATTCGTAGTCTTCAAAGACCGAACCAATGCAAGTGTGGGAGCTGGACGACACCTCGCGGCCAAGGAGCACCCACAGGGTGTTGGGGATCGGTGGGAACCATTCTGCAAGTCCCAACGCGATCCATGTGAGCGCCAGGTCGTACTTAATGATCTTTCCCCATTTGGTGACGAATTTGAGCACGGCGCTCTCCAAAATGTCAAAAACATGCAGTTCAGTCTGGGAAAACGGCTCCTCAGCAGATGAGTAGGCAATACGATGCATATATCTGCGCAAGTCTTTGCGGATTCGGCGCTGGAGGAGCAGCTCATGGTCGTCCGAGTCGGATTCCGAGGCCTGCTTCTCCTTATCGATAGAATCCGGCTGGATGAACGGATTTACCACAAAAGGATGGTGCTTGAGCAAGATGGGCCATACTTTGAAGCGCAAAAACGGCGGCACACCCTTCTGGCGGGCCAAAAGCGCTAGGCCATGGACGTTTTTCTCTAAGATGTAGCGTTGAAACTGAACGAACACATCCGTGTCGTAGTTGAATGCGGCGGCCGGGCGGACGGTGCTGGCCGACCCGGAGGACGATTTCCTGCTGGACTGAGGGGGCTCGGACATGGTTGGAGACGAGTAATGTTTAATACATGGTCAAAAGGAGACGATGTGAAAGGTGGGGGAAAATCTGGGAGGAGTGAGGTGGGAGAAGCCGAAAAGCAGAAAAGCAGAAGAGCAGGAAATTCCAATCGGACGTGAACTGGCAGGTTCGGCAAGATATGAATGGTGTCTATTCAAATGGGAGACAAAAAGAAAGTTTTAGAGGTCAGACAATTGAAGCTGAGGATTTTTTTGTTCTGTACCGGCGCACCGGTCTTCTGAGCATTTGACTGATTGAGCAAGAGAGCGCACGAGGAGAGAAAGAGAGGGAAGAAAAGGTGGAATCAAAAAAAAAGGAGGAGAATGAAAAGAATAATTTTTTTTTAATTCATCTTTCAAAAATTAGGATTTTTTTTTGTTTTAGATGGAGAGTGGTGGGAAAAATATACTGGACGGAAATGTGGTAAGACTGCCAAGTTCTCATCTCATCTCGTGGTCCAAATTGTCCAAAATTGTCCAATTTGTCCAATTTACTCAGTTTGCTTCGGTGTTAATGTCACCCATTTGGATTTTTGCACTTTAACGGATTTAACCATGGCACGAACGGGTTTAAAATATACAATATACTCAAAATAAGCCATCACATTTTGATTTTATCCATTCATTCATTCCCTCACTTGATTCGTCCATTCCGTCCAATGTTACTCGATCCGTCCTTCCAGTCGTTCCCTCTAAGTTTTTTCTTCCTCTCAAGTTTCTTCTTCTTTTCTTCGCAATCCTTGCATCCTATTGTCCATGCACACTCACATGAAGTTTTCCCCGGATTGCCCGCCTTATCGCCTGACAGACATCTTCAAAGATAGATGGTCATTACCAAATTTACAAATATGTATAAATACTGCTGAAATCTCCTCCTGAATACCCTGTGATTTTCTTACTCCCCATCCCCACACTTTTTCAGATGAGTGTGAATTTCACTCTTCACTTACGTGATACAGAATGCAGTTCACTGAATAGAACCTGCATGGCCGGAAGTGAACGGTAGCTTATCCAACCGGATGAACCGATGGAGAGTGAAGCTTTATAAATAGTCGGGCATCTTGGAAGTGGCAAGTTTCCGTATTTTTGTCTCATCTGACTTATTTATTTAATTGCCATCTGAATCAGTTCCGGAAAGGAATTCGTGGATACGCATCAAAAGACCCAATTTACCAGTTCATAATTATCGAGGAGAAGATCTGATTGAGAGTTAATTTACGCAATCATAGGTGAAATTAGGAGTATCATCTTTGAGAATATCAAAATAATTGTTGAAATTATCTGTGGGACTACTCGTGGAATTTTATCAATTACACCACTTCGTCATAAACTTTCCTAGTTCATCAATTTGCAATTCTTTCCATATTTGGTCCATCCACTCCATCCACCTTAAATTCCACTACCAGATCTACACTATCACCTTCACATCCGTGTTACTATTTTCTACCATGGTTCTATTTCACTTTGGTAACTCCACCGATGCCAAAATAAGAAGCGGTACGTCTAATCATTACAATCCATCCATAACCATCTCTTCCCTACTAACCTCAGCCATCAATAATGAGCCTCTTGGCCCCTACAACAAAGAACTCTTGGATTTGTCCAACATAACCTATAACCCCAAGGCTGTGGTGATCGTCGAGGATGTGCTCCGGAAGAAATTAGTTCGAACCATCGCTTCGGGAGATAAACCTCGCCGACTGAATTCTTCCGTATCTCATTCGTTCCATTCGGGCCAACTGAATGAGGGTACAGGAAGTAAGTCTCGGACTATGAGAAGATCCGCTAGTGTGCACAGCTCCGGTTCCTCGGATACGAAGTCGGACTTAGTAGTGTTGAAATGCTTGACAGTAATGGTGTATCTCTGCCAATATGGATCGGGGCTGTTCATTAAATGGCTTCGGTCGGAGTACCGCGACATCATTGTTCCGCTCGGAAGACTAGCGTTTCATCCTCAGTATCAGAATGCCATTTACCTGAAGATTTCGCTTTTGGTGCGATATTGTGAAAATGACGATCAATTGGCATCGAGCCGAAATTCTTTGGACGACGTGAGGAAGGAAATTCGTCCGGGTATTGTAGAGCATTCGGTCAACGTTAAGCGTACTACAAGTCCGGTGCCTTTATCGTTAACGATGGGAAAAATGGGGAAAATGGGCAAAAAGTCTTTAGTACATTAGGGGAGAGGAATGTGAAGATTTTAAGAAATCATTGAGAGAATAAGTTTGAGGAAATCATGCCAAAATGAGAATCTGACATGATGAGATAATGAGGAGGAATGATAAGTGATGTGAAAACGAGCACAAATTGTCTCAAAGCAAAAAAAGAACAACAACATACGAGACAGAAATGAGTAACGACATAGGAAATCATGAGATGAGTAATCTGAGACAAAAGAAGGATCCACTTTTACTTAACGAGGGTCCTATGTTCCGAGTGAGTCATTTAATAGTGGTGCTTCCAAGCATGCAATGGCTCTTTATGACCAATACAGAGAAAAATTAATCAAAAACTCAAAGTAAATAGCCAGATTTCAGAAGAGGAATAAGATAAATTTCAAACTAAACAGCAAAAACAAAATAATGTTTTAATGCGGTGGCAGGTTTCAAATCAATACTTGACAGTATCCATAGCACAATTTAATCCATAACCTCTAAACTCATCAACATGACAAGAACAAATGAAATCAAAGACTCGCTGGGTCTGAATATCTTATCGCCCCAATGTCTTGCCTCAATGTCGCCCCAATGTCTCGCCTCAACGTCACCTCGTATTTCTTCCAAGAAAGCCCCTATTGACAACAAATCATCTCTCAAATTCTCTCAAATTCTTTAATTTGCTTCCTCAATTTCTTTTACCTCACCACTATTTACCTCAATTTCATCTTGACTTTCTTTTTTTATCGATTGCATCTCCGCCTCGATCTATTTTTGCCTGCCTAAAGCATGGAACATTCCATAACAAAAAAGACCATGCAGCAGTAGTTGGGAACCTAATTTATAATTTCCCTCCCAACATGTACAATGCACAGAACTCTCCCCTGTAGATCATTGGCTGCTTCTTCAATTACCGGGCTTCCGATTCATTTGTCGGTTTGCATTAACCTTCCACTACCCGAAGGCTGGCAATAATTGCTTTTTGCAAAATGTGTCAACGTGCGGCGCATCATTACCTAATTTGGGAATCCATGCATTGCTTTTTCCCTCTTGCGTGACGTACTAAAACTAGGCACGTGACCCAGCCGCGCCCTCCCCAACCCCTATCCAGTTGTATATAAAGGGGGGCAAATTGCCGCTACAACAGTCTCTTTCTCTATCATCTACACATATACACAATGCAAATCTTTGTTAAGACCTTGACCGGTAAGACCATTACTTTGGAGGTTGAGTCCTCCGACACCATTGACAACGTTAAGTCTAAGATTCAAGATAAGGAGGGAATTCCACCTGACCAGCAGAGACTTATCTTCGCTGGTAAGCAGTTGGAAGACGGTAGAACCTTGTCTGACTATAACATCCAGAAGGAGTCTACTCTTCACTTGGTTCTTAGATTGAGAGGTGGTATGCAAATTTTCGTCAAGACTTTGACCGGTAAGACTATTACTTTGGAAGTCGAGTCTTCCGACACCATTGACAACGTTAAATCTAAGATTCAAGATAAGGAGGGAATTCCACCTGACCAGCAGAGACTTATCTTCGCTGGTAAGCAGTTGGAGGATGGTAGAACCTTGTCTGACTACAACATTCAAAAGGAGTCTACTCTTCATTTGGTTCTTAGATTGAGAGGTGGTATGCAAATTTTTGTCAAGACTTTGACCGGTAAGACTATTACTTTGGAAGTCGAGTCTTCCGACACCATTGACAACGTTAAATCTAAGATTCAAGATAAGGAGGGAATTCCACCTGACCAGCAGAGACTTATCTTCGCTGGTAAGCAGTTGGAGGATGGTAGAACCTTGTCTGACTACAACATTCAAAAGGAGTCTACTCTTCACTTGGTTCTTAGATTGAGAGGTGGTATGCAAATTTTCGTCAAGACTTTGACCGGTAAGACTATTACTTTGGAAGTCGAGTCTTCCGACACCATTGACAACGTTAAATCTAAGATTCAAGATAAGGAGGGAATTCCACCTGACCAGCAGAGACTTATCTTCGCTGGTAAGCAGTTGGAAGACGGTAGAACCTTGTCTGACTACAACATCCAGAAGGAGTCTACTCTTCATTTGGTTCTTAGATTGAGAGGTGGTATGCAAATTTTTGTCAAGACTTTGACCGGTAAGACTATTACTTTGGAAGTCGAGTCTTCCGACACCATTGACAACGTTAAATCTAAGATTCAAGATAAGGAGGGAATTCCACCTGACCAGCAGAGACTTATCTTCGCTGGTAAGCAGTTGGAAGACGGTAGAACCTTGTCTGACTACAACATCCAGAAGGAGTCTACTCTTCATTTGGTCCTCAGATTGAGAGGTGGTCAGTAATTTTTTTTTTCATTGCTCAAGCATTCTATAGGAAATAATACAACTTGAACGGGAATATTGGTATGTAGACCCAAACGTAATCTTCTTTACAATGTTACCTGTTGGAACTCATTAAGAACAACGCTGGACGTCTCAAAGCTTTTAAGTGACTCAATCTTTTCGGTCACAAAGCTGACCAAATGCGTTTGACTGTTCGCTCTAAAGATATCGAGAATCAATTTGGAGTTTCGTGCTAGTATGATCGCATTCTTTTGCAATCTGTATGACTCCCCGAAATCAACAACAGTCTTAAATCCTTCGGAAATTATCTTCAATTGCTTAGCATCGATATCAACATCCAGAACTGCCAAGGGGTCCAATATTCTCTTAATAAATTCGTTAAAGGAATAGCACGTTCTCCAAGACAATTCGTGGCCACTATCCTTAAACTTCTTCATAGAAGCAAATGCAAATTTCAACAAGTCCAGATTAATATTTGAAGTGTCGATAGCATCAAAAGTGTTTCCAATATACGAGAGGTAGAGCTCTTCAACGGTCACAGCAATCTGACTCTTATGAACTTTCGAGTCAGTGTGACCCATGTCAATATCAACATCCTCAAAGTAATCATCTGTCTCGACATCTGTCATAATGTCAATGTAGATGTCGATAAGTTCATCATTGTTCGAGAACACATTGATGAAGTTGCCAACGTCCAAGATGACTTTCATCTGGTAATGCTTGTTACGACGCTTGACTTCAGTAGTGACTGTGCGCTCAACCCTAGTCAATATGTCCCCATGAGATTTCAAGAAATCAACTTTCTTCAAAGCAAACGTAACTAATGCTTTAAACACAACCTCCTTTCCTGACCAAGACTTACCCTGGCAAGAATCTAAAATAATATTGATCAACTTTATAGCGTCTTTCTCAGAATCCACATCAATAGCTGTACACATGTCTGCAATGGACCCAGCAATGATCTTTCTTGTTTCGTAATTGTTGGACTTGCCATATTTCTCACAAAGTTGACAAATTTCCTCAAAATAGTGTTTGATTGCGCTATTTCCACTTGAACTCTCGATCCACATTTTCTCAAAAACTTCTTTTGTAGCCTCGTCAATATCGTGTCTGCCAATGAAGGCTAGGGGCAAGAAGGCAGAAGCCACCGCCTCGAATCTATCGGATCCACAGTATCTGCTCACTGCCTCGGAGGCAACACCAGCGAGGAGACGCGAACTTTCGTCTCCAGACTCGAAGTATAGACTCCTGATTTTGTCACTGTAGGCAAGCACAGAATCTAAATGTGCAATTTTGCAACAATACCCAGCTGCAGCGGCATAAGAGGAGGAAATTGTCGAGTTGCGATCACTCAATTGACCAACACAAATCTCAAGTAAGGTGTTTCCATATGGCTTGGAGATTACATAATGCTTTGTGATAAGACTCACAATGACTCTGCTTCCACAAACCTTAGAAGGTAAACCAACGGACTTCTTAACACATTTGCGAAGCTGCTGCACTGTTTCTGCCATCAACAGTTCATCTAATAAACCCAAGATTTGCTCAATGGCATCCATCATTGGTGAATGGCCCAAGCTCTGAAGTCTCCTGGCATCGACATCGCTGCTTTTGAGATTGTATTTGTCAGCATTCAACACCAAGTAATTAACAATTTCGGGTTCAAGTGTTGACATCAATTCGACAAAGATTCCTAGTAAATTAGGGACATGTGGCCTGATCGCCTTTCCTCCGGTTTTGCATAGCTTCAAAATTGTCTCCAAGGCAAAATTACGAATATCCTCAGCGTCACTCAAAAGTCCTTTGTTTCCCAAGAAAAATGGAATCAAATTGTTAAGGACTTCGGTGGCTTTTGACTCTGTGACATTGCCTGTCTTAACATCAGCTGTGCGAATGACTATTCTTGCTAACGATTTGGCTAACTGGTTTCCTTCTTTTCTCACACTCACCTTGATATCGTCCATCGCACGGAAACTCATGTTCCAGATTTCTTCCAACCTTGCTTCATATTGTTCCAAAGTTTGAGTTTGAAGAAGCTCGTTCAAGGCTGCCGCACTAGCTTGACGAACTCTCCACTCTTTACTACCCATTCCCTTCAAGATCTCATCCAAAATAATGTTGAAGTTGTCACGTACCGTCTTCAGCGAATCCTTTACAAGGGCAGTCCAAATATCGTTCATGGATTTGGACACTTGAGTGTTTGGATCGAATCTGTACCGATAGAGTCTTGGAATTAATCTAGCATTCAACTTTTCGTTCTTTGCTAGCATGTCATCCAAGCTTGATTTGGACAAGATGGATCCCAATCCAAATGCCATACCCCTCCTGGTTGACCACAATGCATTGGATTTTGCCAAGGACATAAACTTATACACCAAGGAGGGATCTCCAACATCAGCTGCCAAATTTAAGACATCTTTATAAGTTGAGACAGAACCATCATGGGTCTTCATCACGTCTTCCTCGAAAAGCTGCGTTTCAAGGTCAACAGTTCCCGCACCCAAAGAGGCGGAGGCCTTGGAATCAGTGAAAGACTTAAACAATCCCTTTACCAATGTTTCCCTCAAGTCAGCATCCCCAAGCTCATAAACTATACTCAAACCACGCGAAGCAGATTCTTGAACTAATTCGGCTCTGTCAGCTAAAAACCTCATGAAAGCCACATGAATCTCTGCTGCATGTTCTTTGATAACCGGTAAATGACCCAAATATTGGACAATGGAAAGCAACCAAATACATGCCGCAGTACGAAGAGAGGGTTTTGTTTGTGAGCAAGCCTGGAGGACTTTCTCGAGAATTATTTCAAGACGACCTGTTTCAGTGGGAACATATTCAACTGCCTCCCCTTCGATGTCAATCATCTGTTGGATCTTCTTGGACTGCCAACCGCCTGCAAGAGTCAGAAGGGCCTCACCACTAGCAAAAATGTACTCCATTTGCTTTGATACGTGTGTGTCATACACGAGCTTCTCAATGGAGTTTAACTCGTCTGAGTCAGACGACTTGTAAGTTTGTGGTAATGAAAGAGCAAGTTTGGATAACGTCAAAACAGATAACTCATGACAGGCTTTAGCTCGGGGCTCAATAATCGCTCTAACATCTGCAACATAAGATGGAACATCCTCAATCAAGTTCAATTTAGGTCCGAAGGCACCAAAAACAGCCAACTGGGAAATAGTTTCTAGGGCAGTGTCATACAAGCGAACATTGGACAAGCTTTGTAACACACTTACAAAATGCTGCTTCACAAGTTTCTTCTCGAGGTCATCCACTCGTGATCTGAGGACCATTCTCGACACAAGAAATGCTGCTGCCATCAATCGTGCTTCAATAGTATGTGAAGCCACTTCTTGCAGTGTTAAGACTCGTAACATGTCGTTCACAGCACTCAGTTCGACTGATGAATGGGTACCGATAATACTTATACTTTCGCAGAGCTCTTCAAGTGCCTTTTTGGCGAGTGGTTTCTCATTTACTAATGCCAACAACTTAGGAAGAGCGGGAATGAGTTTCTCAACAACAGATGATGGAGACATGGACACCAACATCGCAAACACAGAGCCGTAAGTAACATCTGTAGCAATGGCTGTCTTGCCAAAATACTGATCGTAAAGGGCTTCAAAAGTCATTTCGAGGAACAAATGGAAGACATTAAAGGAGTTGCTCGTATCATCTGAAGCATCCATCGAACTATCGACTTGTGACAACACACCAATTTCAGACACAACGAGCAGACGCACAAATTCATCCACTTCCAAAGCCTTATCTATTCTGGAGCTCCAATCGTCATCTGAGACAATAACCGTGGTTTTTCCCTCAACTGCTTGCATGACCAACACCCTCAAAGTAAACCGAACAGCCTCACCGAAGCATTGGAAAATGGGAGAGTTGCTGTCGGCGTTTTTCAATTCGTCCCTGATTGTGACGGTAATATCGGCGAAGGTCGGGAAACGAATTTCAGACTTCTTGCCCAAAAATTCCAAAGATGACTCATAATCAAGGGAATTAGACGATTGGAGAAGGTTGAAGTAGTATGGATGCAAGCCCTTGTTCGCTTCCTCCACAGTCTCTGAGTTATTAACCTTCCAAGTTCCCATAATGCAGAGGAGTCTGGCCTCAGCATCGTTGAAGGGAAATGAGCAATTCACATACTTCATGGCAAGGTATCGACAAGATGATATGCTGGGCCCATGGTTCGAAGAAATCAAGAACTCTCGCAACATTCCCTTCAACTGTTTCTTACATTCACTAGAGAGTTTGGGAAGGTGGACAGTGAGCCGAGAGAGAACATCTTGCAAAACAGGTCTTAAATCTGAGCTCTCGCTTTTCAATGAGTCGAATAAGAATAACAAGTACGATATGTCATTCATCCATAAATCGGGAGTATTTCGTAAAACATCACCTAAAGCTTCATACTGGAGCTGTCTCAGCCCTATAGCCGTTCTATAATTTGAGACTTGGGAGGTGTCAATTTCGGGCCATCCATCTGCCATGATGCTATCCTTCAATTTGGCAGCGATACTGACCTCAAAATTCCCATTCAGGTTGACCGAGGTTTCTGCCAGTGTGACCTTCCTGATGAACGCTACTGCTGTCTGTCTCAACCGGGCATAATCAGACAGGAGACCCAAGCTAGAGATAGCCTCCACCTCCGAATGTGAGATTGCGAATTGGCTTCGACAGAGCACCAGCAAGATCTTCTCCTGCAATGTCGACTTGACTGGAGGAAAGTTGCCCTCCACACCAATGAATAATGTCACCAAGGTCGAGATTAACCGCTCATCTTCGGTGTTCACGGTTAATTTTTTATACCACATATCTGCGCGATCGGCGATAATTGACGATGAATCAGTAGTTGCAATGAGCAACGGCACCACCAAAGCTTCGTCAGAAAAACCCAGGCGCATGAACTCAAGAAGGCGCAATTTGGTGTCGTTAATCTCATGTTGCGTTTTGTACGAGATTCCAGCCTCGCGTGTGAAAAATGCACTGTCGTCGACACTCATTCCTCCAGTCTGAATGGGGACAGCTCCAGAATTGGGCTGGAGCATGAATAATTTCAGAATTTTTTCCGACAAAAAGAGCTCATCTTGAGGATTCTTATCGAATCCATACGCATCTCTAGCTGCTTTATCAGCATCAATATCAGCTGCTGGAGCTTTCCAGTCTTTCAACACTTTTACGAGAATACTAAATATTCTAGCAGCGACATTTGTCGGATAAGAGCTTATACCAGCAACAAGTTCAGGAATTAACGCCGCCTGAGCGTCAGCACTCATTCGTTCCACACCCTTGGAGAGAAATAGAAGCGTGTAAAGCCTTACTTGAGAGGCATTCTGTCCATGAGGGATTTTGGGGTCTTTGACTTGCGAAAGAAGCGCCAGAACAGGCAATTGGAGTGTTCTGGCAGCGGTGATCCGGGGGAAAATATTCTGCACGGACTTGAACACCGCCAGCCGAACTTGGGCATCAGGACTGGCGAGCTTAAGTAGTAATGGAGCCAAGTACAGATGCAAGGCATTCTCCAACTGCGAGTCAGACTCGGCAAGAGCAATGCGAAGGTCAACTTTATTGACTAAATCCAACTCCTTAGAAGCCATTATGACTTGAAGATTGTTGTTGAAAGTAGGTCTGAAGGCAAAATGGAATTATCTAGTAGTGGCGATCTATAGGCTGGCAAGTCACGTGCGAAGAATTGGGGTGTAAACAGATGGATTATTGGGGTCATAAAGTGTAGGCAAGGGAATTAATACGTTTTTTTTAATATCGTAGATTGCATTATTATGTGCTCTTGTACTCTCTCAAAATCACAGGAACAGAAGATGGTGGCAACGACCCCAACTCAGTAACCACCTTGTTGATGAAAGAAGGTGGAGTTAAGTCATACATGATGTTCAAGATATTGAGCGAAGGAATTCTTCTCCAATCTTTTAAAGGATCCACAGCCTCACTCAGCTCCTTCTTATCCTTCTCATTCCCCTGTGCTTTACGTGGCGTAGCCTGTTTCTTCTCATCCTCCTTCAGTTTGATAAACTCATCAAGTGCCAACGACCGTTTGACACGCACGGTTTTACCCTCGGAGTATGCCACCAAATCTTCTGGGTCCGCTAACTCGTTTGTGGTCACCGAATCCAACTGCACACGGTCAGAAAACTTGATGGACTCGCAACATGTCAACACGGGAATGTTTCGTCTATGACACATCATGGCAATCATGGCAGTACCCACTCGCGAGTACAAGTGGCCGTTGGAGAGCATGGCATGAGCGCCCAAGAATGCAATATCCACGTCTTCGAGGATTGTGGATGACAACAGGTTGATCAATACATAGTTGACTTTGAGCTTGTTCTTAGTGATAGGCACACTTGGAGCTTGTTTTCTGATCAGTGAAACCTCCAAGTCACTGTCCGAGGGATTGGCATCACCCACAGGCGTGTCTACCAAGCTCTTCAACAACTTTTTACCTTCAAAAAGAGGACGCGAGTCCACAATCACAAGGTTGAACGTTTTATCCTGCTTTAAAACGCAATGTTGGAAAAGCTTCAACAAAACCTCCGAGTGGCCAAACGTCAACACCGTGCATCCGTTACTGATGTGCTGCGAAGCGCTCTCTATTATAAGTTGGTCGGACAAATCGATTTTCTCCCGGATAAACTCGGTGATATTGGAACACAAAATGTCTTTGGCTTCTTGTTCTGGAGTATCGATGGAGATGTGCGAGATCTCCTGCTTCAACCATCGGATTGCGTTACCCATGGATGTTGACAACGGCCTAGAGCTCTTCAAGTACTCGATTTGATGGGACAAATGGCCCGTCAAGTGTCGCGTTAACGTGGTGTTCTCGGGTGTCTGGTAATCGCCAATAACAACCTTGAAAACGTTCAACATCTCCCGCAAACGGGCTGTTGACCCCACAATCTTGTGGTTGCTAAAATGCAAGCTCAACGTAAGAATGGCAGGGTGCACAATATGGGAAACCGTAGGTGACGAGGCGTATCTTTGCTCTCTGGTTTCCAAATGACTGAAAAGGGCCGGAATCTTCTTGGAATCGTCCTTGACAACCGCCTGACTCAACTGTTTTTTCAAGTTGGTGTTGGTGGCCAGCAGTTTCTTCTTTTCAATCTTCTGCTGGGCAATTTGCTGCTGCTGTTCGGGACTAATACCTGCTGCTTCTTTTTGAGCCGCTCTTTTGGCTGCTTTCTCCTTCTTTTTCAACTCTTTCAACTCCTTGTTTGAAAGTTGCTTGGGTTCGCTATCTGCGGAAGCTTCTGCCGGTTTGGCAGGTTTTTCTTCACTCATAGTCTACTATTTTTTTTATTCTATCTGAGATTAAGTGGATATGATTCACTTCTGTCATTATTCACTTTTTTCTGGTGCTGCCTGTATGCACACCGATGGATCGTCACTATTAACACTGTTACGATTAAATAGTCTTCAAACACCAACATTTACAACTAATTTTCAGCCAATTCTCCATAGGCTCCTCTCTTCTTGGTTGTATCATATAATCTGACGATCTTTTCCAAGTTCTGGTCATCCACTTGTGAGAACGCGAAACCTCTTTGCTTCTTAATTCTTTGCACCTGTCTAACCTTACGAATGGCCTTCTCGAACTGCTCCATCCGTGGTCGATAGTCCTGAATGTTGTACTTTTGGATCTCTTGCACGTAGTGGTAGCTTTCTGGGTTGTAGCTTCTCTTGAAAAACTTCCAGGCGAAGTCACGGAGCAAGCACAAGATTGCAATGCCAAACACAGCAGCCCAGAATGTCAAACTTGGATAGGTGTGCGCCAAAGCTCCATAGTATTCACGAGAGGTACGAGCCATTGGGGCAATAGTAGCATACCCTGGGAACCAAATCAACCAGAAAAGGAACGAACCTGGGATGGCCAATAAAGTAAACTTGGTCCACAACGTCACAACCAATGCCGCCTTACCTAGTGCTGTTAACATACAAGTGGTGTAGACCAAAGTGCCCCATGCCCACTGATTAGCAACTTGACCATTTGGCAAGTAATTGGAATACCTGTTAATTGACATGAGACAAATGAAGATGATTCCAGAGTGATAGAACCCATTAAGAATCCAACCCCAGAAAATTCTGACATTAAAAAACTTTCTCTTCTGGCCCAATTGATACAACTGTGGATATCTATCCAACAAACGAGCGCTCACAAATTGATCGAAAACTCCCATAACAAATGGTGGGAACACAGTAAACAAAACGTTGTATAAGGTCAATGTCCACGATTCAATAAGTGACTGTCCAGAAAAGCCGTTCGTGAAGACAAACCAAAACTGGGTCATATACAATGCAATGTTCTTGTAAAATGAGTACAAGATGGCATTTGAGATACGCTGATAAGACCATGCACCATGAACTAAAAGCAACTTCTTCAAATACTTGAACTGACCAATGGAAATATCGGCACTTCTGGCTGCTTGCATACCTTCCATACCATTGATACCGACACCAACATGCGCTGCTTGAATCATAGACACATCATTGGCACCGTCTCCAATAGCCAACAAAAGTGACCTCTTCTTCTTTCTCTTCACCATTTTCACGACCAATGCCTTTTGTAATGGAGACACTCGACAACAGATGACAGCTCTACACCGCGTAGCCAATCCCAAAAAGGCATCCTCCAACTCAGGCTCAAGTGCGAAGCCAAGAGAATGCCCATCGATAATTAAAGCCAATGAGGAATCAAGAATAGATTCGTCCACGTCGTGTTGGTGTTCATTGATCGCATCCAATTTCTCCTGAAGATTACGTTTTGTGTCAGCCTTTGTTTCTTCGTTGATGATCAAAAGATTCATATCTTCACTCAAAAGCTTACATGACATACCAATGTTGATGGCCGTCTCTTGTCTGTCACCGGTAAGAACCCACACTTTAATTCCAGCGTTCTGTAATGTGTGAATAGTTTCTGGCACTCCATCCTGCAATTTATCTTCAATGGCAGTGGCACCCAAAAGAAAGAGATCTTTCTCAATAATCTCAGCAACTTCGTCTAATTGGTCGGCTCTATTCTCTAAAGCAGTCGATGCCTCATAGTACTTTTCTGCCCATTCCTGATACTCTTGTTCAGGAACGATTCTAGATGCGATACACAAAGTTCTTAAACCTTCTGAGGCAAAATCCTCCAAGTGTCTAATAGTTGCATCAACAAAAGGTTGGGGCTCCATCTCTGAAAGACGCTCCAAGATAACTGTGTCAGCACCTTTACAGAACAATCGAATAACTCCGTCAGGACATCTGAAAATGGCAGACATTCTCTTTCTGGTAGAATTGAATTCACAAATGTTTAAAAGCTCATACTCAGAATCGCTGTTGGTGATCTCCGAATGAATGGTAACTCCCTTGGGTCTACGGATCGTGAATTTGTAACCCAAATCAGCGGCACCTTGAACCAACGCACCCTCATCTGGAGAGGCAGCTTGGTATTTGATAGCACCTGTGTCATCATTGACCTCAGGAATAACCGTGTGACACGTGCTTAACAAAACGAAAAACTCGTTGATGATTGCTGATTGTTGCAGAGAATTATCTCTCAAGTGACTTTGCATGTCAGCAAAGCTATAGAAACCAATCTCAATACCATCAATCAACTGAGCCTGTCCCTCCTCAGGAATCTCCTCAGTGTAGCATTTACCTCCAATTGTGCAAGATTTAAACTCCATTACATTTCTTGTCAAAGTACCAGTTTTGTCGGAGAAAATGTAGTCTATTTGGCCAAGTTCTTCGACTAAAGATGAGGTACGTACTCCAGTAGGGGTGTCAGATTCTGCGTAGTACATGTCCAAGTCACTACCAATCATGTAGGCTTGGTAATACTTAATGATTTCAACAGTAACAAACAATGAGATAGGCACCAAGTTCGAGTATAAAATCCAAAAAGTTAATATGTCCTTGAAGAAAAGTTTGACCATAGATGTTCCTTCCAAGTACAAGTAGCTCAATTCACTCTTGTCGATCTGAATTTTAGCCACGTTACCCACAGTGGAAATCAAGGACAATGCAATTAAGATGGAGAATAATGCAATGATTTGCAAGTTGATGATTCTTTCGACATCAGTACGTTTGATAGGCGCAGCTGTAGCGTTACGCATCAACTTGGTTTCGTGGCCCGTGAAAACGACCACACCGTGAATCCAAGGAGTATTACGCAAGGTTGCACCTCGAAGCAACAACTGCTCAGGAGAAAGAGGGATTTTAGGGACTGATCCGAAGTTCTTAAGAGTACCTTCATATGTGTACAAGGACGAGTTTGGTTGTTCGGACAAGACCTCACATCTGGCAAGTTCACTGACCAATGATTGTGGACTGACCATATGAGCCGTTTCAGGTTTAGCCTGCTTGATTTTGAGATTAGTCTCACCGTCCAAATTGGCAGTTTCGATGTAGCACAAACCCTCGGGCTCAGAAGAACTCAATAGAAGCAAATCAGCCGGGAAAGGCTCCTCGTTGTTGACACGAACAACGTCACCCACATGTACCTGGATCCATTTTTTCAAATGAAATTCTCCGCTGGCCAGATCTAGCACTAATACTCGTGTGTTGTTAAGCTCTTTGTCTGCGTTTGCACGCTTGATATCCTCCATGATCTCTTTGATGGCCGAAACAAGAAGCACCACGGTCAATGTACCAATCGTGGTGTATCTATTGGTTGGCGACACATCCGGAACTTGTTGAATGATTGACGTGAAAAGGAAAAACAAGTTTGCATATTTGCTAAACTGCTCAAAGAGAAACTTGGGCAAGAACGTTGCAAAGTTGTACTTAGTAGTAGAGATATGGTTACCATAGTAGCCAAATGCAGCGTTTTTGGAGCGATCCAATACGAAAATCTCTCTGGGCCCCAAATTTGCAGTTGTCTGGGCCGGTTTCTGTCGTGTGAACACACCCTTCACCTTACCAAAGATCTTCCGGATGTCGAAATCACTCAGACCATTCTGTAAGTTATTGTCCTGAAGACGATCGGTGTAGTCGTCCATACCCATATATGAGGCATCGCCCTGGCCGTTGATATTCGTCCGCAAATTAGAGAAAAAGCCCTTCTTCTGCTGTAGCGGAGGCTCATTGGATGTGCTCAAGAGCGGCACCTGGCGATGTGTCGAATTGTCAGGATAACTCGTTGGCCCGTTATAGTAGCCGTCGTTCTCATCATCCAGTAACATCAAGCTGTCTGCGAATGGATTTTCGGAGGCGTTGGTGCCTGGCCGTCCAGGTTGGGACGACGAAGTTTGATACTGGTATGGAGTATCATAGTCAGGGTAGTTGTCGGGAGAGAATTGTTCGTTATCTCTAGTGGACGGATACCGGTCTAGATCCAAGTCGATCAAGTCGCTCCTGTCCGCAAACGGATTTTGATTATCCTTTGCCATTGGTGAATGGTGAAAGGGTATCCAGGCTATGGTGTTGATCTAGTGACCGCGACGTGTATATAGGAAGTGGACCTGATGGCTAGACGATGGGTAACAGTAAGAGACTGAAGAATTTAGGGAAGATTTAAGTTGAGAGCTATGGTATTGAAGAGATTAATAGAAGGGACTTAGTGACTTAGCGATGGAAGGAACTTGATAGGGTTAAGGTTGGGGTGAATTTATTGGAATGGAGTAATATTCGACCAAGATGCAGAGGTGTTTATTTATAGGTTGAAATGATAAATGGAAGAGAATGAATAATTCTGGGATTGGGGAAAGGAATTAGAAAGTGAAATGAAGGTAATGATCACTCTTAGTCGCTAATACTAAATTTGTAGATGTGATTTGGTAAATGAGGACGGTTTAGTAATTTAGTCCTTTTCTGGTCGTGTCCTCAGGTTAGGTGCTGTTACAAGGATAATTCGCAGCCAAAGTATTTCATGAGGGAATCAAGATTCTAGGAGGATACTACAAATTTGAAAGAATAGAGAAGTTTTTTTTTTTTTAATTTTTATTTTTCAGTCTTTCGATTCTATGATGAGTGTTTCATTTTTGCTCAGCAGTACATTTTTTCCCCTTTTTCTCATTCATGAGGAGAGCTTAATACCATATAAAAATGGACATTGTTAAGTGGAAGGTCTGCGGTCAGTTTGCACTGATAAAAGATACTCAGTGGTGTTTATTGTGTGAATACGAGAAATTAGTCGCAAAGGATGAGAAAGGGATCAGACGAAATAATAAGGATGCAAAATAGGGCATACCTGATAGGACTTTAAGATGGAGGTGAGATGATCATAGTATTTTTTTGATTCCCTATAGGTTCATTGTTTCGTTTATATCTCAGAACATTTGCCGGTTCTACGAGGTTCCTTCAATTGATATAGATTCTCTTAGAAATTACTCCTGTGGTGATACCTCGGAGCATCATTTATCCGTACTTGCAAGCTGATTTAAAAGTTTAACCGTAAATTCAGGTTGCCTCATCCGACTATGGAACATCTTCATTGGAGAACAAAAGAACAAATCAAAAAGAAATCAATGTACCCGTGAACGAAGGACGAAGATTCAATAATTGAGTTTATAAATCATTGACAATCATACTTAACTTAGAGTATAACAATAATGCTTGCATCACTCAGTGACATTCTTGCACCATGGATTCATGACAAATCGACAGCACCTTCGACCATTCAATCCACATCAACTTCAGAATTCATTTCAGCCGCTTACCAAACCTTCTTAGTCACCACTGCGTAGAAACTTCGAAGGCATATTTTCACCGCTCGAATTGATCATAACCATGTGAGTCAAAAACCCTTTAAATTGCACTACCAAACACATAGATTTCATTCAAGAAAAAATAATCAAAACTATCAAAATTGTCCAATGTATTTGAACTACCTAACATGATTCTAACCGTCTACCAACTCTTATTATCTTAAACAATCTCTATTAAATCTTCCTTTTATTCTTCTCTCATTGCTGTCACGGGTCAATGGAGCAACAGGTGCTGTCACCTAGTAGGTGGGCTCGGCCTGAAGGAACCCCGCCATCGCACTCCACATTCCATCTTCTCCATCCATCATCGATCACCGATTTCCAGTTAATGTTTTTCTTCTACTGTTATTTGACCCGTTGAAATCTTTCCGTTTATTTTTACTTACCCTCTCATATCCATACTGAAACTTCCGCATTCAAATGTATATATATATTTATACTTTTACAAAATTATGCCTCCCATTCTTCCCTCCTTTCTTTGCTAATTCGCGACTCGGCTTTGGATCTCGCTTGTCTACCAACCATGTGTAAACTTATTCATATTCAGTGAACTCCAAAAAATCCTCCTATCCAACACTGCAATTATCCAGTTACCTTCTATTAGTTTCAAGAATTTTCACCCTTTTTTTTATGTAAGTTCCCCCCATTATTGCTCATCCTGAAACCCCAGGGCACGTCCGCCTTGTCTTCACGCCTCGCACCCGATTTTCTCCCGGTCAACATCTCAAAACCATATACATTTCTTTCACAAAGCACTCGGGTTTTTCTTTACCAGATTACTTCATTTCCTGACGGGAAAATTATTTTCATATTTGAAACGCTTATAGCTCGTGTTTGCCTTGTTTCTGTTTTCCTTTCTGCCGCTTCAACTTACTCAGCCAACAAGGAAATTCCACCAAGTTCTAAGTTTAGCTCAGTGGACCATCTTCGCAAACACTCTTTATATCACACCTTCCTCACATCATGGTCCCCCAACTAGCGACGCCGTCCAAGCTCTCACAGCTAGGCCATGTTTTGAAGAAATATATGAAGTTCATCGGGCCCGGCCTCATGGTCTCCGTGGCATACATGGATCCCGGCAACTACTCCACTGCTGTGGCTGCGGGCTCGGCTTACCAGTACAAATTGCTCTTTTCCATCTTCCTCCTGAACTGTCTAGCTATTTTCTTGCAGATTTTATCTGCCAAGTTAGGTGCTGTCACGGGGCTAGACCTTGCTGCCAATTGTCGTGAGAATCTACCTCCAAAGCTCAATCTATTCATCTACATCTTGGCTGAAATCGCCATCATCGCAACAGACTTGGCTGAGGTGGTCGGCACTGCCATTGCATTGAACATTCTCTTCAATCTTCCTTTGTTTGTTGGAGTCATTGTCACTGTTGTGGATGTTTTAGTGGTTCTCGCAGCGTATAGACCCAACGGCCCTCTCATGTTCATCAGGGTATTCGAGGGCTTTGTTTCTGTATTGGTGGGGGCCACCGTGGTGTGTTTTGGTATCGAGCTTTTCCAGGTGTCGAAGGAACCCAATTTTTCTGCCATCGAAGTGCTCAAAGGTTTCCTACCCAATGAGAAGGTGGTGGACATGAGCGAAAGAAAAGGTGGAAACGGACTTTTCCTAAGTTTGGCCATTCTCGGTGCTACTGTCATGCCCCACTCTTTGTATCTCGGTTCTGGCCTCGTCCAAGCCAGACTTAAAGACTATGACATCAAACACGGCTTCCACAAGCCAGGAAAACCGGCCCAGGTGGCCGAGGCGGCGCCCCTCCATGAGACCAATGATACCAGTGAAACTTCCATCGACTTCTCAAGTAACGACTACGCTCATGCCGTGGGAATCGTTGAAGAGGAAGAGTGCTACAAGCCTTCTATCCACGCAATTAATGATACAATGACCTACACGATTGTGGAGTTGGTGATTTCACTATTTACCGTGGCACTTTTTGTCAACGCAACCATTCTTATTGTGGCTGGTGCAACTGTAGGCAGCAAATCTAAAAGAGACGATGACGATGACTCCGACAATGACTCTGATAACGAGGGAGACGGCTCGGAGGGTGGCGACTTGTTCACCATCTACAACTTGCTCTCCACTCACTTGTCTCCCACTGCTGGATTCGTGTTTGCCTTGGCACTTCTCTGCCTGGGCCAAAGTGCTGGAGTTGTGTGTACATTGGCTGGCCAGATGGTGCTGGAAGGCTTCTTACTGTGGAGCTTTCCACCTGTCATTAGACGTCTAGTCACTAGAGGATTGGCTATTGCTCCCTGCTTGTTTGTTGTTTCTGTTGCTGGCCGTGAGGGTTTGGCCAGCACCTTGAATGCGCTGCAGGTTGTGCTTTCATTATTGCTTCCTACAGTGACAGCCCCATTGATCTGGTTCACATGTTCCAAGGAGATTATGAAGGTGCCCATATTGGTTCGTGAAGGAGACGAAGACTGCGACACAATTTACGAAACTGACGAAGTCGACCAACACGACCTGGCTACACAGTCTACAATTTACAGCCCTAAGAAGTCAGCACGCTACAACGTCACCGAACCAGCCATTCGCCTTCAAAATCTCAAGAAAGCACATCCTTGTGCCGGTTGGGAAGACAGCGATGACGAGATCCACGAACAGCAATTGCTTGTTCCACCCAATGGGGCCAGATCACGGTCTCATTCTATTACTGGAACGGGAATGATGTCTACGAGTTCACGAGGAGCTTCTAACGACGAAACGTTCCATGGTTTGGACGAAGAAGCAAACCTTTCAGGAGATGATGTGTACGTTGTACGTGGTTACACAGACATGAGTAACGGCCCGGTCATGACTGTGCTTGCAGTTCTTGTGTGGGGATTTGTTACATGTCTCAACATCTTTTTGTTGGGAAGCATGGTGCTTGGGTACGATGTGCCTTTGTAATTGCATTAATAGATAGCATGGTTTCAAAGTGTAGGTGCGAACAGAGACTTTATTGATATAGGGGTTGTATATTATTATGAAGTCGACAATATTGTTAAGGTTATACAATTGTGGTCATGTAATCTCCGGTGATTTACAACAAGTGATTATAGTGGTTATCGGAGACTAGGGTTATCTACTTCGAATACAGGTCTGAGTTTGAAATGGAGATCCTACACCCGTACATCCATCTCTTAATTGATCATCGATCCTAACTTATGTCTAAGAACAATAATCCCCAATTTCAGAATCATTAATATGAAAAAGCTCCATTATAAATGTTGAACACTTCAAAGAAAATATTGTCATCAATTTTATCACGAAAATCAGGTCCAAGACTCAATTCTACAATTTGATTATCGCACGACCTTTTCACCACCTCTTGAATCCTAATCGGTAAATTAAGTCCAACTACAAGATGGAAACCTTCATTCAGTCCACGTCAGACCTCTTGGAGGCGTTTCCAGGAGCTACGGTTCTGATCACATACTCTAATGTGAGCAAGAAAACCAAAAGCGAAGACGCCAAAAGAGCATCCAATGTGTTGAAGTTCAAGGTTTACGATTCCCACCTGGGTAAATGTATCAAATATTCAACACACAAATCTAAGGAATTGTCGAGGTTGTTGACATTTTTGGGTCCTCATGGTGTCAGTATGAAAAGAAAACACGATGGTGGTGATGTTAGTGAAAAGAAGCAGAAGTTGGGCGTGGGAGCTGCTAGCGTCATGAGTAACGTTAAGGTTGAGGAGACGGAACATGAGACTGTGGAGTCTAATGCGGCCACACCAGCTCCCGAGGAGGGTAGTACGGCTACGAGCTCGAAAAAGAAGAAGAAGAAGGGCAAAAAGAAGTGATGAGTGATGACAAGAAACAGTGACGCATGTAATACAGTAGCAGAAGTATATAGCACCTGGATATTATTAATGGCGAGCTTCGTGAAAAGCAACCTTGGGTCAACAAGGCAATTACATGCACAGTAGAACAGGCGTAAAGACCAGTAAAGGGGATGAGGCAAAGCCGGCGAACCAAAAGAAGAAACAGAGACTCTAAGAACGGAACATGCCCTTCAAGCGAGTGATCAAGCCATCGCGACGACTAGGACGCTTCTCGGTGGACTTGACAGGCAGAGGAAACGAGCCCGGAACCTTCAAAATATCCACAGTCTCACTGTCTGGCTGGTGAGGCCGGCCAGTAAAAGAGCTATTGCGAGAGTTAGGGCCAAGAGTGGTAACTTCTGAGTCTTGGGTTGTTCCGGATCCTCCTTGCTTGGCAGCAGCAGTTGCTCCGGAGTTTGAGTTTGTTGGGGTGATATCTTCGGGGGCGTTACGATTCCTCGCCGAGCGATTACTCGCGTCGAAGTCGTTCTCTTCGTCGCGAGAGATGTTCTCGAATGCAGATCCTTCAGATTCGGGAACAGACACAGCTGCATAGGACAGGTCGGAAGTCAGCACGTTGGTAAGCTTCTCGTCACCTTCACGGGACTCCAGCACGAGATTTGCGTGCTTTTCAGCGGGGAAAGCAGTCTCAACAGGAGTCTTGACAGACTCAACAGTCTCGGAAGTCTGAGAAACTGTAGCAGCAGGGGCTTCAGTAACTGGAGTTGTCTTGGCAGCAGAAGTCTCAGCAGCGGTAGCCACGGGGGAAGGAGTAGCCTCCTTGGTGAACTCCTCCACCTCGATCAACTCGTCAGCATCCACATAATTGTTTGAGTTTCCATGCTCGTCATGTTCAAGCTTGTAGGAGTCATGGGTGGTCCATTCGGAGTCGTTGACCACGAACTTGAACACCAACTTCTGGCGCTCGGGAACACGCAAGAGTACCTCGAACGCGTCGAACTCGGCGTCCTTGGTCAAAACTCCCTGAGACTGGGACCAGTCATCAAAGTTGCCGGTGACAACAACGGAATGAGTCTCTGGATTAGCAGGCCTATCGTTAGTAGGGATGTAGGTGAAGATAGATGAAAATAGATTTGAAGGACTTATCAACAAGGAGGAAAATCATTAAGGAGTAGACCATAATGTTGATAACCAATATGGCTGCGTCAAATGATATCGATCGCATATAGGATCAGAAATTGAAGGGCCTGTGACTCCGAATCATCGTTTCATCCGCCACAAATGTACTTACCACGTAAACTTATAAGTGTAGTAGGTCATGGGATATTTATCACAGAAAAGCCAGATGTAGAAGGAGAATTGGATCAGGAGCTAGATCAATTAAATATGGCGAAAAAGCAACCCTGAGTGGAAGCAGGCGGACTGCAGAAATGCACACTTCTCTGCGCCGCAGTAGATAGACTGGATGGGGGTAGTGGTGGAGATGTTGGGGGGCATTTTTCTTCTTTATAACTTTTGATTTATTGAGCCGATTTCATTGGGCCGAGCTTAGGAGTTTAAATAATAGAGTGAGTATCAATGAGCGTCTGGAAATGTATTTCCGAGATGATTTACTATTAAGTTCGTCATTTTAATTGCCAACATTTTCAAGTCCGAAAGCAGATGGTGCTATATTCGTTAGGGAACACTCCTGCAGGCTGCGATAGGCATGTATGGCCATATTCGGGGCGTCCAGTGCCGACACTATAAGCAGGAAAAAAGATTAGTGAACTGTTTGTTTATTTTTTAGACATGAGTCGATCGGGATCGAAGTGAGAGAATCACGATGAGTGTTGACATTTTAAAGTTGATGTTTTGGTTTGATTGGGCGTATTTATTTCTCAGTTTCTATCTTTTTGACCTCTTTTGTTTTAGCGTTTTATTGTAGGTGGGTCTGGCCAGGATTTCAAGGAATAGAGTCAAGAGATTAACGCGAAAATGAGACAATGTTAAGAGTTAATGGTCAACTTTATGAAGAAATCATTTGGAACAGATGGATACACTTAAGGAATTGATTGAGCAAAACAATTAGAGAAACGAAAAAAAAAAAAAAATGAAAAAAAAATGAAAAGTCGAGGAAATTTGGACTAAATTAGGAATGGCTTTACGTGAATCGTGCAAATTTGCGTTGATCTGGTGAAGGGATTTGCGAAGACTGATTTTTGAGTTTATGAATACTTTGTGTGGCTCATAATCGACCGCTATGGCCGAATACAACATCGAGGGCGGAATTTCGAATAATTGCTTGGGTTGTTCTATTGTGTGTGGGATAGTACCATCAAGTATAGAATCTCACACGAGTCATGTAGGAAAAAGTTGACTTTTTCAGTAGTCAATGAATGAATATGAGAGATAAGACTGTGGAATTTGTCTGGATGATAACTCTACAAGGTTTTATAAATAACTCATCCGTAGAACTCCGGAAACCTAGACTTGGTAAATGGACTACAAAGTGAGAATTATTAGTCTGGACCAGAATAGAATTATAAGAGACTCACGAACACTCAGTTTAAAAACAAACTCTAAGGATAAGGGGTAAAGAACGAGTTCGAAGAATAAGCGTTAAAGAAAAATTTGATTACCAAGTTTGTAATCTGAATTCCACGGAATCCTGTCTGCTTGTGTATATTCTCTGTTCTATTCACTCCAACTGGGTCCTTTTTAAACTCTACTCAACCGTACTCTACATAATCAACTTTCCCACGTAACTCAAACCACCATGGACAGTTCAGACGACGTTGCCAACATCCACCAACTGCAATCATCCATCAATGGCCATCTTGCAACCATAAAAAAAAACTTGGGGTTTCACCTGTTGACTCTAGATGTGGACTACTCCACGTTTGACAAGTATATCAGTGCTAAAATCCACAAACATCTACCAGAGTTGGGTGTAAATGAGTATCTTGAGAGTTTGGCACGAAATACTGCCAACGAAGACATTGTAGTCAGCGAAATTCTAGCGGATACCGTTGGAGAGTCCGCGGTGCTTCAATTTGTCTATCTTCCTGAAGGAAACGAGCCTTCGACAATAGTATTCGAAGAAAACATTGTCAAAGTAATTCACACCCCAGGAGGAATCGGAGAGAATGTCGAAGATTTTGGAAAGAATATCCAGGATGCTGCTGAACAGCTGTTGAGTTCATGTTGCGGGTGTAGTTGAAGGATATCTAATCATTCTAGTAGTTTATGGTCCGTGATTAATTTTGAGTATTCTCACTTAACTTCTAACTGAAATTTTCATTGAAACCTTACTCCTACAAAATCGATGAACTACTGAAATTATGATTTACCAAAATCATCAATTACAAATACTATTTATTACAATAATAATAATTTTGTAATTATGGATTACAAATTACAAAATTTCAAAGATTACACACTCTTCATTGTTTCGACTATCTATAACAATCAGGACTACATTAGAAATCTACACATGGCTTACACCTCACTGCACTAAAGGTGACTTGCGTATTATTTTCCGATCGGCGTTGACACATAACGTTCACACATACCCACTTATCAACACCAAATGGTATCCCATTCAGTATGCCATTCTTATTATCCGATAACAATATAGCGGAATATCTGTGATGGGGAACGTCTGTGATGGGGAACGCCCGTAGTGAGAAATGTCCGTGCGTTAGTGTTGACGGAAATTGAATCCCCACATTCATCCCGTCCATTCCGCCAACTTGCCCATTTTCAAAATCCATTTCTCCGTCCATGTTTTCAACTCAAGAAAACCTTTACTGACGTCACGAATTCCCCTCAAAATTGCCTTTCCAAAGACATGCCGAAAGTTATGGCTTTTGTCCCCACTGGTTCTGGAATCAGCAATGTAATCAATGTGCATGCTCAATACAGGCTCTTAACTAATGAATAGGTCTTTGAAGTATATAAAGGGGAACTCCCCAAATGAAAAATTTCACTCATTAACAGTCAATTGATTTTCGATTCTCTCAGTTATTTCAATTTTCTCTTTTGAATTCCCTCAAACTCCGCTTATATACTGTGAACTGTCTATTTCAAGATGCCTTACTTGAAACTCTCTGATGGAACTGATTACTACTACAAGGACTGGGGTACTGGTACGCCAGTGGTGTTCAGCCATGGTTGGCCGTTGAGTGCTGATGCTTTCGAAGATCAAATGATCTTCTTGGCTCTGAAGGGATACAGAGTCATTGCTCACGATAGGAGGGGCCATGGAAGATCTTCGCAGCCATGGGAAGGAAACAATATGGACCAGTATGCTGACGACTTGGCGGAATTGGTCAAACATTTGGACTTGAAAAACGCCATCCATGTGGGTCATTCGACTGGAGGTGGAGAAGTCGCCAGATACGTGGGTCGTCACGGCACCGATAGAGTTCAGAAGGCTGTCTTAATTGGTGCGGTGCCTCCTCTCATGTTGAAGACTTCCAGTAACCCCAATGGAACACCCATCGATGTTTTCGATGACATCAGAAGCAACGTGTTGAAGGATAGATCGCAATTTTTCAAGGATTTGGCTCCAGCTTTTTACGGCTTCAATCACAACAAGGATCAGACTTCCCAAGGTTTGATTGACAGCTTCTGGTTGCAAGGAATGCAAGCTTCCATCAAATCTCTCTACGATTGCGTCAAGGCTTTCTCTGAAACGGATCAGACCGAAGATTTGAAGAAGATGTCCATTCCAACCTTGGTGATCTACGGAGATGACGACCAAATTGTGCCTCCCGTCGCATCGAGCGAGGCTGCAGTGAAGTTGTTGCCTCAAGGTACCAGCAAGGTCTACAAGGGTGCTTCTCATGGATTATGTACCACCCATAAGGACCAGATCAACGAAGATCTTCTTGCGTTTATTGAGAAGTAATGAATATGACGGCCATAACCAGCAACCAATTGGTATAATTAGACCCGTAACATGCCAGTCCGGTAATCTGTCTCTTACACCTTAACGCTCCCATTTATGAGCCTCCATTCCATCAGGTGGACTTGTTTCGAACGTCTTATCCTTAGCCTCCGCCCAATTCGTTGTCAACACTGTACCATTAGACTCAACATAAGATTTCATCATGGCCCTTCTAGTATCGTCGTCCACATCCTTGTACAACTTCGCAAAAAAATCATCCCCACCCTTATCTTCTTCTTCTTGTACTTGGAAACTTGACCAATTGATGGCCTTCTTTGCTGATGATGGATACGCAAGTCCACCAGATGATTGTTCTTGTACTGGAGCAGAATCGGTGGTTCCATCGCCCTCCAATTTGGCCCACTTGCCCGACTGGGCTTTGTATAAGGTAATTTCGAGTTTGGTCGAATACACCTTGAATGTGGACTTCTCAGTGTCAATGGTACCGAACAAAGGCTCCAAGTCATAGTTATACTCCGAGTTGTCTGCACTAGGGAACGATACCGAAACCGATCTAGTAGCAAAATCCACGCTTAGTGTGCTCTCATCTATATTCTTCGCATATATGGTTATGGTCACCGTGTCGTTATTCTGGTACCAGTCATCTCTGATCTTCACCTTCAATGGAGCATTCTTGTTGATTGTATCGACCAGTGTCGATTTCTGCTGAGGTTCTTGGTCCACTTTGGCAGTAACCACCGTCTCCACGGTGTTTCCCGTCTTCTTGAGCTCCCTCTCGGCCTTTGCCAACCAGATGCCCAATCCTGGCTCGGCGCATTGGTATTCCTGAGCCTTCTTGAAGTTCACCACTGCACCATCGTAGTCCTTCTCGGCGTAATTGACAAGCGCAAGTCGATAGTGGCACGTGGCCTTATCCGATCTCTTGCCGCGTCTTTCGGCAATAACGAACGCCTTGGTGATGTCGCTTTTGGCTTCAGCATAACTCGAAAGCTTCGTATACACGGCTGCTCGTTTGACTAGAGCTAGGTATGCGTCGGGGCTTTCTTTTAAAGCAGCAGAGTAGTGGCTAATAGCCGTCAAAAGGTCTTTCTTTTCTGCAGCTTCGTCGCCGTGCTTGATATGGATTTCGACTGCCATTTTGGAAAACCAGAATAGTGTTGAAGTGAGTCAGTAACTTGGGTGCGAAGGTCAGGTACATATAGTCCTAGTACCTAGACTGAGATATGAACTACATATGCGAACGAACAAAAAGAAAGAATGGACAAACTTAAAAAGTTAAATAAGCAATTGGTAGAATTGAAGGGTCTATGCTAGTTTTTTTCCCTCTCTATCACCATACCCGGTGCAAGAACTTTCTCACCTTAGTGTCTGGAATGGGACCTTTAGACTCCACATTTGGTAAGAGAAGCCAAATTACCAACATCACCGAGTACGTAGCAATAAATACAGGCAAGACCACATAGGTTCCCACGGCCTCTGCTCCCAAACCAATGAGAAATGGCAAAATGGCACCTCCACTAGACCCAAACGCAGTCATAATGGTCAAACTCACCACTTGGATCTTTCTGGGAAGCATTGATGACACAATAGTAATCATCAATGGGTATGTTGGCCCAATCATGGTGCCTGCGAGGGACACAAGCACAGAGAGAACAATGTTGTTGGCCACAGTCCAGGTCAACACAATAGCCCCGATTGTGAGTACAGTAAGCACAATGATGCTTCTTCTTGCACCAAAATACTTGTGCAAGGGCCTTGTCAATACCAACCGGCCAAGTGTGAGTCCGCCCCAGAAACCACTCAGGACATATCCGTAACTGTTATTTGCTCCACGAGAGTCCAATAAGTACGAAACAATCCAGCCTCCCAAAGACACCTCCGAACCTTGGTAGCATAAAACAAAGAGTGAAATAAGCCATGTAATGGGATTCTGCAATGCAAGCATCATGGCTCCGGTCTGCTTGGAGGCTGCAGGGCTTTCACGTTCCACTGCAGTAATATGTGTGCCCAAGTCTTGGAGGCCAATACCATCCTCTGAAACTCTAGGAGTATCGATGGGCGAGAGCCCTGCTTCGTCACCATTGGCCAAAAGCAATTCAGCCTCATCATCATGGTCCCAAGGCTTCAAGTCGTCGTCAGCACCGCCAAATGCAAACCAACAGTTGATGCAGTTGAACAACATGAGAACCAATGCAATGAGATAGAAGTAGTGCCACTTGATACCATGGTTCACCATACTGGTAGCAAGAAGAGGAGACAAAGTGGCACCCACGCCGTATGCTCCGTGCATGAATGCCAAATACTTTGAGTTTTTATCCAATTTGGAGAAGAAGACATTGGACTGTGCGAGCACAATGGCCAAGCCAATTCCTCCAAAGAAGAATCCAGTCACAATCAATGGAAACGGACCACCACTGGAAATCAACAGATACATAACCACCGAACACAAACATCCTACTAAAATGGACTTCCTCTTTCCCAACCAAGGCTGAATCTTGTGAGAGAACATCGCAACCAAAATGAACCCTGCAGCATTCAGCATCCAGATCAACGACACCACGGCGTAGCTGATTCCATAGTCACTTTCTATAAATGGCAACAAGGCACCGGGAGCTGCATCGGAGAATCCTCCACTAACGGACCAGATGCACGTTGCAATGATTCTCCAGAGGTTCTTGGGAGGATTTGAAGCTGTCATGATCAAGTTCTCGTCATGCTGCTGGAGAGGCACTGGCGACATGACTGGAGTCAATGCTGGGGTGTTTGGGAGGGTGTTTGGGAGCGACTCAACTGTTTGGTGCTGTGGTGTGAAGCGCAAGTTGGTGATGTCGTCGTTGGAAGGTCTGGAGATGGCATAAGGTCTTCCTCCGATTTTCACTTTTCCAACCAAGGATTTGGGACCCGTTTCAGCAATGTGTGCTGGATCCTGGCGAGAAATTGGCATGGTGATAATGAGAATTTATCCAGTTTTAGCGAAATATATGGTATATATGTAAAAATAAAAAGATTTCGATTACTAACGCTATGTGAGGTTCTTGGCTGCGAAGTGGGGGATCCAACTGATAAGGTGCACGATGACTTCAAAGTTGAAAAATTTTAAGCCCCTAATGTCCCCGATTCTCCACTCCACTCCCCCATAACTGACTAGGTAATTCCAATTCCATGGCTCCCAACATGGTGGTTATGTCATATCCTACTGATAGTTTCTTGTACCGGAACTCTCCTTTGAAATGTTCTATTAATATACACTAACCAAGGCACTAACCATGGAGAGACAGGAGAAACCCTGAAGAGACAGGAGAAACACTTGAGGGACAAAGAAATTCTCGCAAGGTGTTCACCATGTTGTAATCATGCAGTAATCATGTCGTCTATGTCTGCCCCGCAGCCTTCACCAAGTCCAAGAATTTTGCCTTGGAGATCTCATTGACGAGCTCTTCCTTCTTAGTCAGTCCCACCTTCTCCTGGCTGATCTCCTGGTTAGTCTTGACTTGTGTGGCCAAAACTGCGTTGAACAACTTCACCACACCCTTCTGTGCAACCTTTTTCAATCTTCTCTCCTTCTCAATGGCGTCCCTTACCTTCTCTGGCTCATCTGCACTGGGAAGAAGATTCTTGATTCTCTGTCTATCGAAACCCTCCTTCTTTTCTGCACGCATCATTCTCTTAGCTTTGGCTTCCAACTTATCCGACTCCAACTGCTTCAAAGTTCTCTTGTTTCTGGCCAAGATGGGATCCTTTCTGTCATAAGCCTTCAACTTTGATCCAATGATGGCATTAAACGCGCTGGCAAACGACTCACTGCCTGTGTCGGTAACCTTTTTCTTTTTTCTCATTGGAAAACTGTCGTCATCACTATCGCTTCCGCTGGCGGCGCTTTCATCTTCATTTTGACTATCATCTTCACTGTCACTACCTGGTTCATCTGAAGAGACTTCGTTAACATCAAACTCGTCATCAATACCGGAGTCACTTTCATCAGATTGCTCAGCTGCGCTTACTGAAGCGCTGGAATCAGATCCAGACTCGGAAACGGGCTCTTGAACAGCCTTTTGTTTGTGTTTCAATGCCATTTTAGTTGATAGAAGTCCATCGCATCTCATCTTGCTTTTTAGGTGTGGTACATATATGCAGGTCGGTATTCTAGGATAGATAGTAAGGTTTCATGGATATTATTTTCATGAAGCTCAATGTCTCTGAAAGACACGTAGAAGCAAGTGAGCTATATGAGGTATTGAACAACTAGATTTTGTGTGGTACTAAGGGATCCTTAAGTGTAGATGTAATTGTATTTCCCAGATCAGACTGATTTCATCTAAAATCAATACTACATATCTCAAGCACTACCAAATTCCCGTTTTTCATGGACATTATAGACTTCCAAAGCTACTTCTTTAAATAGACTCCTCGAATTACTCCATTCCTACTTACTTCCCCTAATTCTTCATCCTCCACCTTTTCCCATAATAAAACTACACCCGTGCACCAGCTTTTGTGTTTATCTGAATCATGAATCAAACATTCCTACTACAAAGGATGTCCCTTGAAAATGATGTGAGTAGGGTCCGCAAAATGCAAGTTGACCATCGGTCACCATCCAAAAAATTGAAAATCGTCGAAAGATACGCCATGTATTCGACATCCAACACCGATCCAGCCCATAATGCCAAAATGTCATACAATAGACGTATGAACCACCTCGAATCCGAGATCAGAAAGAGAAACGAAGAATTGGAGGAGATCCACACCAGCTCACTAGACTACCGTGCTAATAATGACAAGTTGGAGTTCAACAATTGCGAGTTGGAGGACGATGTCAATGAACTTAATCGAGAACTCCAACTTTCAAATGAGAGTATCAAGAATCTCCATGAAATGGAACAAGAATCGTTGCAGTCAATCAAAAACATGTTTGAAGAGAAGAAGAAGCTAATGCTTGTTCAGCATGAAGAGTCGCTCATGAAAATGAAGGAGTCCACCAGTGATGAAATCAAGGCTGCGTTTGAAGCTTCTAAGGAAAAGCTTGTCAAGAAGAACACTCTTCTTGAAGAGGAAATCCTGACACTTTCAAAGAATATTCAGACGCACACCTCGGAAATGAATAGGAAACTCATAAAACTAAAGGAAGACCATCACAAGAAGTTGCTACTGCTAACTTCCAATTTGAATGATATGCTGACTGAACTTGAGCACGACTCTTACCTCTTGGAGAAGGAAATCGACAAGAAGTCTCACGAAATTGACGCTTTGAGGGCTTTAATAGTGGGCGAATTAGACCAGAAGACATCATCTTTGCACGAGAATTTATCGTCATTAAAAGTCAAGTATGCCAATAAAGAGAGCGAGCTTGCAAGTCTCAGCTCGAGGATAGTTGCTGCCCGCCAGAGAATTGAGCAACTTCAATCGACGTTTGTCTCAAAAATGGAGAAAATCAAGTCATACCAGGTTTCTGCGTCAGAGATGAAGAGCATGTTTCCTTCTTTGGAACAGCAACGCAGAACTTTACACAATCATTTGCAAGAGTTAAAGGGAAACATTCGAGTATTCTGTCGAGTTCGTCCACGGTTGGAATTTGAAGAACCTGATGAAATTGAGATGCTGTTGGAGGAAACCTTAAATGAAAGCGGAAAGCAGAACCTTGTTATTGCCAGGGACGGCGATTCGACCCAAGATTTATACAGGGGTTCCAGCAGAGGAAAGACTAGTAATCACCAATTCCAATTCGATCAGGTTTTCGAACAGTCCATTGGTAACAACGAGATTTTTTCTGAGATCTCTCAGCTCATTCAGTCTAGTTTGGATGGATACAATGTTTGCGTTTTTGCTTACGGCCAGACAGGTTCCGGTAAAACATTTACAATGGCTAACGAAGGTGACGGCATGATTCCTTTATCGTTGAAAAAGATATATGAGGATATTGCCAATTTGAAGGAACATGGATGGAGGCACGAAATCACTGGCCAGTTTGTAGAGATCTACAACGAGCAAATTATTGACTTGCTTTCTGGATCCAATACTGCCCAAAAACATGAAATCAAACACGATGAGGAGGCAGGAATTACTACTATCACCAATGTCACCAACGTCGGAATGCCAACTGAAGAAGATGCACTTGAAACTCTTCACAGGGCAACCAAGAGGAGATCAACAGCTTCCACGAAAGCTAACGAACGCTCGTCGAGATCGCATTCGGTGTTCATCATCAGTATTAACGGAAAACATTCAGAACTGGGTAAAGAAAGTCGAGGTACTCTCAACTTGATTGACCTCGCAGGTTCAGAAAGACTCAATCACTCTCAGGCAAAGGGGGATCGTCTTAAGGAAACACAGGCTATTAACAAATCCCTTTCCAGTTTAGGAGATGTGATACATAACTTGACCAAGCAACAGGCTCTGGGAGCCTCTTCTGCACATATTCCCTACCGGAATTCTAAATTGACATACTTGCTTAAGAATAGTTTGGGCGGAGACTCCAAAACTCTTATGTTTGTCAACATTTCGCCTCTTACGAAAAATTATAATGAAACAGTCAACTCACTCAGGTTTGCTACAAAGGTCAACAACACCAAATTAGCTTAGTGGATAATATACATATATACAAATTAGTCGTGGCCACCATCTATGAGTAAATTAGTGTCTGGCATGTAATTGGAGGCAGTTTTCAATAACCCTGATTGTTTTACCGATTCCCATTCTTCTCTGTGGTTTTCTATTGCCCATTTCTCAATCTCAACTTGCTTTTCCAGATCCAAGCAGTAGTTATACATGGACAAAAGCAAATCGGGAGAGAAGTCGATATTATAGTCGTCGATCTCGTCAACTAATGCGAAAGCATCTTCCGTCAACCCATGATATACATGAGCAATCAAGTACTGCTTGTAAATGTTATAGTCGGGGAAAATGCCAAATTGTGAGAGGTTGTTCCAGAACTTCTTCACATACAACATGTCACTATATGTGTACGTCTTGATCATAATCTGGATGGTTTCCTCATTGATGCCACCATTCTGCTTAGCATTGGCTGAGATCGTCAAGAAGAGGTCTCTGGCCCTTCCAACACTTTGCAAGTTGGAATATGCGTTGAGAATGCAGTTCTGCAAGTCGATATCCTGGTCTTGAATATGAACATCCATGTTCAAGTATTCATGAATCTCAACTACACCTTCTTCATACAAGCGATCCCCAAAAGTCCGGAGAAGAAACATGTACATATCTCTCAGTGGAGGCAAGTACTGGGTTGTGCCGTGAAGTTCATTTAACTTCTTGATCTGGCGAAAAATTACTAACGCTGCGTTCAATCGGTCAACTTTGCAAAAAAACTCGAGTGCTGGCATGTAAGTGTTGTAAGGAACTTCGAAATATTTATGCAACTCTCCATACAACACCCAGTTGGTCTCATGAGTTTCTTCATTTGCGTAGGAAATAACAAAGTTGTGCAAAGTGTTGAAAAGCTCGCCATAGGCATATGCCCAAGGAGGTGTGACTTGAATTCTCGTCACTGAGTCCTTCGGGATGGTAGGGAGCTCTCTTTTAAGAAGTTCCTTGGTATCTCCCACACATTCCTCCACAAGCATTTTCTTTGCCAATGCATTAATGGCTTCTGCACTTACCTGGGTTGACATATGCAGCTTGATCTTTCTGAATTTTGGAAATATGGTCGAAATGCCCTCTTCAGTCTCGCCGAGAGCTTGAATCAACTTGCTCAAGGTCTGCAGAATAGATGGATCACTGTTAAGATTCCAATGCACGGAGCCATACTTCAAACTTTCTTCAAATACTTGATACGATTGCACAGCATCTTCCATTTCAATACCCCTGTCAATTCTGTACTGAAATGACAAAATTGTTGGTTCAAATTCATAGTTAACTTGAAAAACCTCTTTTAATCTCTGAATTATGGTACCGTTTGGCTCTGCTTTTCCAGAAAACATGAGAACTTGCACAATGTTCGTATAACTATCCTGTAAGTTCTCTGTCAGTTCTAAATAGGGAGTAAAAACAGACTTGAGAACTGGTAACAAATCTTCCTCAGAGTCTTCACTTGACTCAATCACCTGCATTATGGCGGCCTTCAATCGAAGTGACAGAGAGAACTTTACATCATCAGCCATAATAAACTCACTTAAGCTCAATCTCATCTGTGCAAAGAGCTCTCTTTGCTTTGTCAACTCCACTAATAATGTGTCTGCCAACGATTCGTCAAACAAGTCATGCTTGAAGATGACTGCCTTTATATCCATGAAATCAGAGTCCTTTCCCTTTTCATTGAGGATGGTAAACATCTTTTGTATTTTTAGCACATCAAGGTCTGATGCAACCACCGTATTCAAGTCTGCCTTGAACTTTAACAATGTCAAGCACGTATTCGTTTGCAAGTGATCGAATGCTTGCTCGATTAACCTGTTAGTCACGAACTGGATCCTGTAGACATTCTTATCCAATTCCTGGTACTCGTGAACTCTAGGGTTTCTCTCTTCAAATAGAGTCTCGACGAAGCTCATAAAAGAAGTAGCAAATTCATCAGTGAGTAATAAAGGAGATATTTCACCATTAGAAACTGACAAGAACGCCTCGTAACTTGCCAAATTCAATTCATTCCGATCCTTTAAATGGTCCAAAACAGCCTTCGAGAATGTGGATGATAGAAGAGACTTTTTGTTCTTGATAATGTATCCTAGAATGGCCGAGAACTCACTGAACTTTAACGATGAACCGAGCGTAATGATCAGTAACAAAGTCTTGTCAGGAACTATCTGGTCTGAAGTCAAGAATTGCTGAGTTAACCTCACCATGAACTCTGGTAATTCAAACAGTCCAGACTGTGGAAGACCACCAGCAGTTTTCTGGAAGAGCTTATATATCTCATCCGGAGACAATATTCCCTCCAAGGACCCGCCGTGGGTTCGATATAGATGCATAAAGACGGCATTTATTGTGGAGATCATCTCCTGATTGGACGAGTAGTCGTCAACGTCATGGACAATCTCTGCCAACTTAGTTTTTAAGAGACTCAATCGGAGCTTCTGAGGGATTTCTGTGGTTTTCAAGTAGTATTTAAAGTCACTGATTCGATTTGATATTTCCGATACTTCGCCAGCTCCTTCGATGATCACATCTCGAGACTTCATCGCAGACTTGGATTTCTTCTTAAAACGATACTTTGGATTGACCCAGTTGGGTCTTCGCAGTACAATAGGCACATTTTTGGATCCTGAAGTGGGTAATAACGTAGAACAGCGAAAAACTCCAGGATTCCTGGCTATCCCAACTAGTCGAGTCCACGAAGTCATCGTGGTGTGAAGGTATATTGAATAATGAAATATCATTTCGCGATGTCGCACAGTTTGTAACACATTAATGCTACCAGATGTTTTACAAAAAAGCTTAATACAAATAATTCAATACCATTTCTATGAGGAATTCTTTTGCAATGTACATATTTATATTTTAAATTGGTTTCTATTTACGAATATTTACAAGGCCACATGTAGAAATAGTGGCCCATCACTCTCCCTCCTCATACTCAGGCAAGTGCTTCTGAAGTCTCTTGATGGCCCAATTCTGGCCTATAAACTGGACACTTGGGTCACTTAAGCCTTCGGACTTGGTGTACTCCTTCCAGAACGCTGGATCATGGAACTTGGGGTTCTCGGGCTTGAAATAGCCCAACTGTTCTCTGATATCCAAAACTTTGTCTCTGAGCTCGGCTGCAAGCTCAGATCGAAGCTTCTGCACCTTCTTTCCGTCTCTCAACTCACCAGACAAGTCCGTAGGGTTCTTCTTGTCCGTGTACTTGTCGCACAATGCTCTCCATTGCGATCTGTAGTGCTCGATTCTTTCGTCGGGAATTGGATCGCCGAAAGCAATATGGATCTCGGCGCCCAAGTTCTGTGGAAGCCATCTCTTAATACCCTGATCTGCCGAGTCCTCCGGAGCAATCTTCTCGAAGCCAAAAGAGAAAATGGGGAGAACAACCGGTGCTCTGGTACTTTCCAAGATCAAGCGAGAAACTCCCCACTTGAAGTATCTCATAGAGTTGTTATCTGGCTCACGGAGCTGCAAAACAAATCCTTCAGGAAAGACATGGAACCACGAGGTCTTTGTTCTGATGAAAGGAGACTTGGACATGAGAATGTTGGTGGATTCAGGCGACGGCTTCACGTGCTTGACCAAATTCGTCACTTTCTCGGGCGCAACACCCAAGTTGTTGATTTCCTGAATGAGAGTGGGCTTCTGCTGTTCTCTAGTCCACGGACTAAACTCCAAGTCCAAGGTATCATCAGGGCTGAGAATTCTGATGGCTGCATCAAGCGATCCCTGGAAAGGACCTTCGCCAAATCGCTTAGTACCCAAAACTTTCCCCAAATTGAAGAACCACGACAAGGTGGGCGTCGAAAAGCAGATGTTATGGGCACCAAACGCCCACCGAATGGTATCGACATCGAAATGGTATCTCCACGGGAGGAGAGCGTAAAAGGAAGGGTCATCCACCACTGACATGTGGTTCATTACGGTCAAAAGAGACCGCTTCTCAAGACGAGCCTTTTGTAGCGCCGCATCGAGCTTTTCGATATCATGAACCTTAGGTTTGTATAAGACGTTGATAAGAAACTTGGACAGAAGAATCATGGTCAAGCAGGTGGCGTGGGAAGCAACATTCCACCACGGAGCAGTTCTTGGATACTCCGAGAGGAAGTCATCGCCACGCTTCAAGACGTCGGGGAACGACATGGTTTGGAGATGTTGTTGGGAGTAATTTTTTTATGGTTTCGCACCCAAAAAACGTGGAGTAGGTGATGACTGGGGTATACGATATGCATATGAAGGCGAACAATAAAATGATAATTAAGAATGGTATTTTCAGAGGCTGATAAAAAAGTGAAAAAAATCGGTTTCATTGTGGTCGTAAATTTAAAAGTCGTCATTTTTTCTTTTTGTTTTTCTTCCTCTATTGTTACTCTTGTCATTTCTTCTGAAAGAGATCAGTGAAAGCAAGCCTGGTATCCTGCCCCAATGTACCCATGTGACGTTTGAGAATATCGATATCAGTGGGTGTAAGTGGTCGGAAAAGTGAATCATCATCAACTTGAGAACCTCCCCGGCTTCCAAAGAGTATATCTCGAGTTAATTTTTCCAGAACCAAGTCGGGGAAGTCAACTGGCTGAATAACTGTAGTACGGCTGATATCACATTTCATAACTTGAGCGATGTAGCGATCATAATGAGTTTCCAGACGCTTTAAAATGGAATAAATGATCATCTTTTCGTTTATTTTCTCTATAGCCAGTGTTAATTCTTGTTGAAAAGCTTCGGAAGGTTGCTCCAATGCATTGCGGTGACTGAATGTGTCGGGACACAAGATCCGGGCCCGGAAGTTGGCAGCCATGTCCGAATTTACTTCATTAAGACTAGCCACTCTATGTTTGTAAGCGTTTCCAGCCTCAAATCTCATTTGCATAGTGTTATCAATTGAGAACTCGCGATACTTGGAGTCCACAAACATGGCTATCAATATCGACGAATCTCCCAACGAAGATATTTGGGACCCCTACGTCCAAAAATCTCAAGCTGCTTCTCAGCGCAAAATCGACTTCCTTCGCCAATTCTACAGGCGAGGGCTCAACTCAGGCGGCGATGTAAGAGACACTTCCATGGTGTATTTGGTGCTCCAGTCTGGTCTTGTGTTTGAAGACGACTACTATATGAGGATTCTAGGGCTCAATCCTCATATTGCAGCACATTTGGCTCTCTACCGACTGCTCAGTCGAGAAGTTAGACTGGTGGCTGGCATTTTGAGACGCAACATTATGGCCCACTCGATGCTTCAGATGCCCATGAGTGATATCCGCAGCTTGTGCTACAGAATTGCCGACAGGTATGAATCTCTCTTCTATGTTCCTGTTAAGACACCAGACGAAGAAAAGCTGTGTGCCATCAGCTTTCTGTGGAAGGACCGCTACAACGGAATGTGGCCCATTGTCAGTATGCTCCATCGTGAATACCAGGAAACTTCCATGTAGAGGAAGACAGCGGCTCAAATGTTTTCGTAATTTTCTCTATATATTTTCTCATATTCAAGATAAAGCTCAGGGACCTCCCTAATTTCATTCTCAAGCGGCGCTGCCCTTTTTACGTCTCTAAGTAGTCGATTTTGGATATAGTTATGGAAAGCTCCAATCTCTGACTTATGAGGATAATAATAGTGAAAGAATTCACATGAAGGATCATTACGATTGTATGAGTACTCAATCAAGTTTTTCAGAGGAAAGAATTGGAAATCCATTGGAGAAATATCGACTTTAGTGCCCACAATAGCCTTGCTCGTCTCTATATGGTGATGGTAAGCTTGGTACCAGTGGCCCCTTCTATATTCATCATAATTGACACCTAATCGACGTAATTTGTGGCAGAGAAAAATCTTAGAGTTCATGCTAGCAATACAGTAGAATGTAATAGTATTGGAAATGCCAAATCGATCACGTTTGGGTTCCATTGGCTAGCAAGGGTGTATTTTGCAACAACACAGAAAGGTCGCACAACGTAAAATGCAAAAGGTGATGGAAGTAAACAGAATATTACATGTAAATTTTGAAATAAGTCAGAACTCATAAAATGGTTCAATAATTTCAATTATCAATTATATGTTCAGAGTATCACAATTTTAATTCGAATAAACCCATTAGATAGTTTCTAAAGTCTATATCTGGTAGTGGCATTGATCTCAGGCTTATCACACATACACTCCTGCTCATCTCTTCGCACCAAAAATTAGAATTTTCAACTACTCATCTCCAAACAAAATGGCCAGAATTAAAAGGAAGGGGAAGTCCGGAGCTGCAAAGAACTTCGTGACCAGAAACCAGGCAATCGCAAAGTTGCAGGTCACATTGGCTGACTTCCGTCGTCTTTGTATCTTCAAAGGTATCTACCCAAGAGAACCTAGAAACAAAAAGAAGGCCAACAAGGGTTCGACAGCTCCTACCACGTTCTACTATGCCAAGGACATCCAGTACTTGCTACATGAGCCAGTGTTGAACAAGTTCAGAGAGCAGAAGACCTTCTCCAAGAAGTTGCAGAGAGCGTTGGGTAGAAAAGAGCTCGGTGATGCTCAAAGACTAGAGAAAGCCCGTCCAAAATATACTTTGGACCATTTGGTCAGAGAGAGATATCCATCGTTTTTGGATGCATTGAGAGACCTTGATGACCCTTTGAACATGTTGTTTTTGTTTGCCAACATGCCTGCCACCGACAAAGTCAGCCACCGTGTGACTAAGGAAGCAGGCAAGTTGACCAACCAGTGGCTTGCATTTGTGGCTAAAGAGAGATTGATCAAGAAGGTGTTTGTATCCATTAAGGGTGTCTATTATGAAGCCAACGTGCGTGGCCAAGAAGTTAGATGGTTGGTGCCATTCAAGTTCCCCACCAACATTCCTTCTGACATCGACTTTAGAATCATGTTGACATTCTTGGAGTTTTACTCCACGTTATTGCACTTTGTATTGTTCAAATTGTACAGTGATGCGGACTTGGTCTACCCTCCACCTATCGACACAGACAAGTTGAAGGGTGTTGGTGGATTATCGGCCTACGTGTTGAAGACCAAAGATGAGAGCGTGAGCTCTTTGCTTCCAGCTGAGCGTTCTAATGAGACCGAGTCTTCTTCTGTCGAGGTTAAGACCCAGTTGTCTACCGAAGACATCAACAAGGCTAAGGCTGCAGATGCTCAAGAGGACGATGACGAAGACGTTGAGGAAAACGTTGAACAGGTCGAGTTGGACGAGTTCTCACTGACTACCAAGACCCCAGGAGATGTTTTGACGCAGCCAACCCAGTTTTCGTCGCCATCGTCCACACTTTTCTCCAAGTTTGTCTTCTACGTTGGCCGTGAGGTAGCATTGGACATCTTGGAACTTTGCATTTTGTCTGCGGGAGGAGTCATCGTTTCTGAGATTGCCGTGGACGACTTGAAGATTAACAACCCCGAGGCATACAGCAAGTTGGACTTGTCGACAATCACGCACCAGATCGTTGACAGACCCAAGGTCGCCAGCAAGGTAGCCGGCCGCACCTACATCCAGCCTCAGTGGGTGTTTGACTCCATCAACAAGGGCGAGTTGGTTCCTGTTGGAGAGTACGCACCAGGCGAAACTTTGCCACCTCATCTTTCTCCATGGGGAGATTCTGGCAACTACAACCCTAACGAGCCTGTTGTTGCCAACGAAGAGAGCGAAAGTGAAGAGGAAGTTGAGGAAGACGAGCAACCAGATGCAGATGAGGAAGAGGAAGAGGAGGATGAGGACTTGAAGGAACAGAAGGAATTGGAGTTGGAGGCAGCTGGTGTCCAGTATTCCGAGGTTGCAAGTGAGCCTAAGAAGAAGAGCAAGAAGAGCAAGAAGAGTGCCGAGGACGAAGAGAAGGAGTTGAAGACCATCATGATGACCAACAAGCAGAAGAAGTTGTACAAGAAGATGCAATACGGAATTGACAAGAAGGAGAGCCGGGTGGAACAGTTGGCCAAGAAGAAGAAGCAGCTTGAGAAGGCTAAGAAGCAGTTGGGCAAGGTGCAGAAATAGCCATGTACATTTAGTTTGGACTAACAGCAATAACATAAGTATTTGAGAGTGAGACATCGTAGACAGTAGAGGATTGAGTTACCAAACATACATCAATTTATAGTATTTTGGAGCAAATGAAAAAAATATCACGATACTTATAAGATAAACATAATACAAGATAAAATTCTATCAACCTTTAAAATCTCCTGAAAGTTCTGAAATCTCGATGATAGTTCTCACTTAAACTTAACTCTACACAACTCTTCCTGTAGTATCTCCAATATCCTACACATGCACTAATCTACCACAACTTATCTTCAAGATGCCCCAAATCACCCCCATTCGGGGCTTCACAAACACTCCCGTCACAAAGTCCATCTGTATCATCTCCACGGTGACTGCGTTGGTCATCCTGATTTTGTCGCTCAAGCCATATGTGGTTCTTGCCATTGATCCATTCATAGTGGAGTTTAGCCAATACTGGCGAGTCATCACTTTCCAGTTGCTGCCGGTCAACGAATCCGATTACATGCTCCTTACCATTCTTTGGTTCCATTTCAAGACACTCGAGCGGTTTTTTGGCTCGCGAAAGTACTTGTCGGCCATAGCACTCTTTGCGGTCTACAATGCTATCATCACCTTCCTAGTTCTTGCTCTAGGTCAACTAACAATTGTGGCACTTGCTGCTCTCTTCCGCCTTGTAGTCCTCAGACAACCATTTGCAGTGTTGTACACGGATACCATTTTCAACTCCATAGCTCTGGGTCCGTTGGGGATTATTTCGCTGTTGTACATGTGCCATGGAGCATATATCCCAGTGTCTTACCAATTCAAGATTCTAATGAAGAAACCCAAGGGCGAAGAGAGTGAAGATGGCGAGCCTCTCAACTCTGGCTCTACCCTTACGCTTACAAACCACTTCCAGGTTCATGTTCTATTCACCATTCTCATGTTGAATCGTGGCTTCTCAACCCTAATTCCATGCCTTGTGGGGCTCTTCATTGGACGATTATATACCCAGGACCTCTTGGCAGGCTCCAAAAGCTGGGCTATGCCTCTGCTCATATTTCGCATGTTTGTCAGTCCTAGAAAGGTCCAGAGATCTGCTGCAAGGTCTCTCGAGCGCAGGTTCCACGAGTACCAACCTGTTTCTGCACAAATACCGTCAGAATCAACTCCGGCTCCCGGGGAAGAAGGGAATGCCGACAGACACGACGAAGACGACACAGAGGTGGCCCTCGATGACATTCGCAGCAACGATGAACGTCAGGATGACCGTTCTGCTACACCTGTGCGTCCTTTGGGCCGCCAGTTCCTAGATACGTTCCGAGCATAGTACAGTTGCATTTGATTATCGGGTTGTGCTGGCTCACATGGGTGGCTTATCGTGTGTCATTAGTCTATATCTTCAAGATCTCGATGCCTCTTCACTCGTACGCAACTTTTTCCTTCTCTCCACGTCCCAGTTATACAATCTGGCGGTGTTGACCTCCATGGTGGTGATGTTCTCTCTCAAAAACTCCAAATCCTCTTTGACAGTGGCCAACTGCTCCTTGTTGTTCTTCAATCTCACATTTAAGAGTTCTACTGCTTCGTCAAGTGGATATTCCAACATGACTTCGGCACCCAACCACAAGTACACCGAGTCTAAGTTTTCTTCATCGATCACAGCCTTCGTATACAATGTGCTGTCCAATTCGTAGTTGGCCTCGATGGTTTTATTATCTGATTCTTCCTTGGTATACTTCATATGTTCAATCACCTCAAGATTCTTCTCGATGTCTGGGATCTTGGTGTTCAAATCGGCTAGCTGCTGTTTCTTGGAGAGCTCCATGTACTTGTACTGCTGCAATCTCTCCTGGAACGCCTGTAATACTCCATCGAACTCCGAATCTGGATTCTTAATGATAGCCTCGACCTTCTCGATGAAAGGGGCCTCTGGAATTCCACGTGGGTTGGTATTCTTTGGTCTAATGGTTAGTAAAAGACTAAAAGAGACGTGAATTGTCTATACATACCTGAGGAAGTCTGCCATGTTGTAGTTACCTAAGATATGGAATGTCGAGATGAAAAGCCTCTTGGGTATGTGCACACCAAGGTAGATGGATCAGTATGGAGTCTTACTGAAATCAAAATATATCAACAAGATTGGATTTGAATATCTATAATTAAAGTCTTTTCAATTTTCGGTAAGTATCACAATTGCGTGATTACATATTCTTCTGATTCTCTCGGAATGTTCGATTATTTTTTGAAATTGATTATTGATCATTGTTGCTAATGGAATCTACATCTTCAACCTACCTATACGAATTCGACTTTACAGATTTCAATACTCTTGATTAACTTTACTCCACATAACCTATTATACATATTAAACACCAACACGCAAAATATTCTGCCTTTGATGACGGAAGCGAATCACCTCATGTCTTTCCATGATGTGCAATGCCTTGTCTAGAGCTTCGGGCGTTGCCTTGCCAGATTCCACAATCTCACGACGAAGCGTCTTGTAGGCGGTCGACCAACCAATAGGCAATCTGCGTCTCAACTCGTGTTCGACGGCCTTGATCTGCTCTGCAAACTTCCCTGAGGCCATCAATGCTCCACTCTGGATTCCCTGGTCTACAGCGTTCATTGTGGAAGCAGAAAACAACCGAATCGCCTCATCCACATGGTCAATGGTTGCAATAGGCAGTAGTGTGAGCTTGGCCAAGGACTCGGTAATACGAATGATAGCTTCAAGCTGACGAACTGTGATTGGAATCAGCGATCTTTCATTCATGTCTGCTTCGTTAACCTGCAAACGACGTCTAATGGCAACGAAATGCGATGATAACTTTTCAGCAGCCTCAGGACTCAATCTTGGTGCACACTTGGACTTAGCATACTGGATGTAACGCTTCATGGTGTCGATAGGGATCTCACCTTCTTGATCATCATTGTTGTTGTTGGAGTTACCAGTGTGGACATTCATGACGTGCTGGGCAATCAGCCTGTCTCTGGCCTCATTGTGATCATCCTTGACGATGAAGATCATATCGAAACGCGAAAGAATGGTGGTTTGGAAATCGATGTTCTCTCCCGGACTTTTTAAGTCGTCGTATCTACCAAAAATAGGATTAGCAGCAGCGAGAACAGAAGTTCTAGAATTGAGAACTGTGGTGATACCAGCCTTGGCAATAGAAATGGTCTGCTGTTCCATGGCTTCGTGGATGGCAACTCTATCCTCATCTCTCATCTTATCAAACTCATCAATACACACCACACCTCCATCGGCCAACACCATGGCACCTCCTTCCAAGTAGAAATCTCTAGTTTGACTATCACGTTGAACAGAAGCTGTTAAACCAGCGGCAGAGGAACCCTTACCAGAGGTGTAGACGGAGATTGGCGAAATTTTCTCCACGAACTTCAACAACTGTGACTTGGCAGTACCTGGATCTCCCAATAACAACACGTTAATGTCTCCACGCAATCTCATGCCATCTGGCAAGATTTTCTTTGAACCTCCCATTAACAAGCATGTTATGGCTCTCTTGATATCATCGTTTCCGTAAATAGAAGGAGCAATCGACTTGGAGAAGACATCGTATAAGTTGGGGATTCTTGATAATCTTAAGAACTCCTCCTCTTCTTCCTCGGTGAAGGTAAGTCCCTGGGCAGCGGTATCCACATCTGTCTGAATTCCCAAGACTTTGAGGTAAGGATTTCTAATGGCCACAGTGTTGTTGGTACCATTTGATCTCTGCTTAGCTTGGTAGATCAGGTAAGTTCCCACCAAGGTGACTCTTGTCCCCGGCACTACTTGGTTGGTCAAGTAGCGGTCAACCTGGACCAAAATGTGACGAGGCATTTCTCCCACTGGAACAGCATCTGGTGACTCCTGCAACTTCAACACCTGTTGGTCGATGAAAGTGGATTTATCGTGCACAACCACATATGGATCTGGAGGACATTTCTGCTGGGAATGTACCTCCTCGTGATTATGAGTTGCCAAACACTTTCCAGGCAAGTTGAGTGAGCCAAATCCGGAGGCCACCTTCATCTTCATGGTGTGTTTACAGTTGCGACACACCAACTGGACCTGAGTGGCTCTAGATGAAAGAACCGAGGCTGAAATGATGATACCACTGACCCTTACAATCTTTGAGATATGCTCAGAGTCAAGGTTACGGATGGAGATCTTACTAGAGTTCGAGTACAAGATCAACTGGCACAAGGGAAAATCTTTGGGCACATCTTCAGTAGAAAGGTAAGCGATTCTTTTGGCGATGTCAGTAATGGCATTCTCAAAGAGTGGTACCATCTCGCCGGGCTCGTCAGACAACTTCTTGTTGAGCTCCTCATTAAATCCAATCAAGTGCTCGGAGCTGACCTTGAGGAAGTAATTCTTGATCAACAAGTTTTCTCTGAGTTGGTCTCTGTAGATGAACAGGTTATTCAATCTGAATTCCAAGATGAACGAACGAAATGCCTTAGTGATCTCATTGAACGAGTTGTCCAGGGGATCTTCACCTGGCAACACTTGGGCAGTGTAAACCTCTGGTCTTTCGTAAGACATATTTGAGGGAAGAAAGAGAGATAGATGAGAAACGTAATTAGTTAGCTGAATTGGGAGAAATAAGTGGACGCGTCGGATTATGTGCAGGTCTAGATAGTAGATGAGGTGAATGGAGTTAAATTGGAAGATGTTTGGAAACTAGGAGAAGGTGATGTATGATGATGAAAAATTCGAAGCCTTGTAATAATGACTGTAAATTTGTGCTGGTGTGAAAATTACTGATTACACTTGGTTATGTGCTCGCATTAATTACGATTGGTAGAGGTAGCAAGTCCGAAGTAAAAAAAACCTTGAAAAATCAGTTAATAAGAGGATACTAATATTATTCGGTCTCTTACTATTTCAAGAGGTTGAAATGAGACTGGGTCACTACAATGACGGCAATGTCACTTTCATGTGAGAGACACTCTTACCAGAAGATTCAAAAATGTAAGAAGACAACGTCCAAGAAAAAAAGCTGATAATTTCATGAAATTAGAGCTTGAACTAGACCAGAAAAAAGAAGTGATTAATACTGTTTTGTTAGATCATTCGCCAATTTCACACCTCTGACGAACTGTAAGTCGGCTCACTCAATATGGAACTTCAGTCCGTATTCTCTATACCCGAAAGGAAATCTAACTCTCAAATTAGGTAAACTTGGATACTGACAAGAAGGACTTGTTTTGGATTGAAGACACTGAAATCAGATTCCAAGGCTACAATTATTTGGGCAGAGAGCCAAAGCAGATGATTGGTTTGCCAAATTCTAAGGTGAACTTAATCATGATTTTCCAAATTTTCTAGCAACTACGCTTTCTGAACTTACTTTTAAAAACATATTTATGGCCAAAAAAATAATAGTAATTATTCTTTCTAGATATTTTTCTCCCTTTTGATTTGGGTTCCAAATATAATAAGAGTGCACCTAATACCAATTTCATCAATGCAAAATGCTACCTTTTCTTCCAGTTTTGAAAAGCATTCCAATTCTGAGTCAAGTTGGAAATATTAGATTAACACGATGGTTTGGTCTGTCCAGTCTCCTTCTGGCTCTACCTAAAAAGCATAAAATGCCTCCACGACCACTCTGGCTCATCAAAGAAGACGAGATCACAGAAGAGTTCTTGAAAGGAGGCAGAGGACCCGGTGGCCAGAAAATTAATAAGAGCAATAGCAAGGTTCAACTAACGCATAAACCTACGGGAATTGTGGTTACATGCCAATATTCGAGGTCTCAAGAGCTGAATCGTAAGCGAGCCAGAGAGATTTTGGCATTGAAGTTGGAGGAGCTAGAAAATCCAGACAATTGCCGGACGGCAGTGATTAACCAACGCAAAATGATGGTCAAAAAGAACAAGTCAAAAAAGTCGAAAAAAAAGTATACCCAGGTTGACGAGGATAGGCAGGCCCAGCGTGCTAAGGAAGAAGAGGAACTCTCTCAGATTATAGATCTCGATGCTGAGCTTGATATGTTGATTGCCAAAAAAGATGTACAATAGCTTATTTAATATGCCTATACTTTTTCCAGTCCTCAAGCGCCTTGATGGCCTCCTGCCACTTCTTCTGGAGCGACTGGTTCTCTTCTTTCAAGGTTTCGATTGTCTTCTTCCAGTCCAGAGTATCCAGTGCTGAATCTGCGTCTAGATTGGAAACCGCCATGTCCACGAGTCCCGACACATAGTGGTAATTCTTGTATATATTGGAGAGTAGTGGCCGAGAAATGAACTCGAACGGTTCCACGTCCGTAGAGGTGTCTTTCATGATTCTGTTGAGGTCGATTTCGTCAGACGGATTGACAAGGCTAGAGGTACCAAGTTTCCGATAATTCAGCACCGACATCTGCGAGTTGAATTTATTGAAGTAGCCATTGAGCTCGTTGACGAAATTTGCAAATTTGCTGTTTTCCTTGATGAGGTTCTCGATCAATTGCGAGAGCTGTGTGGCAATGCCATCGTACTCCTGATCCCGCACAGGTGTTAGCGATACTTCCTCTAGGGGCTTTGTATTGTCAATTATTGGTTTGTTGTTGTAAATCACGTTTGTGTTGATCTCTGGTGATTCCAGTCTATCTCCCAAACTGGATCTCGACGTTAACAGGAATGGTCGACCAAAACTAAGCGTATTAGATAGACTACGAGAGTCCAACAATTTGTCCTTCAATTTCGAAATCTCCAACGATTTTTTCCTCATGTCCACTGCGTATTTGGTCTGGATCTCTGCATTATGGCTCTTAAGTCTAGATACCTCAAGTGCCTGGACTTTCGTCTTTCGTGAGAGCTCGTTGACACGCTCCGTGAGCGATATCTGATCGATGTGAACCGTCTTGTCCAATCTGTCCTCATAATTGTGCACTTGCTGCTCGAGCTGATGAACTTTGGCTCGTAGTTCGTCAATGGTGGCATTTTTTTGCGTTATGGTACGATTGAACGACTTATGCTGAGCCTGGTGACGATCAATAGACTGTGTTAGCGAGTAAATGATGTTTATGACGTTCTTATCGTTGTTATAAACGGTTGGGGTGATTTCGATTTTGGCTAGATCATCTTTATTGGGTTGGTCTTGGATCAATTGGGGCCAGTTGATGACAGGAAACATCAACTCGTCAGTAATAAAGCCTTTGGATACTAGCGACGAGTTGACCAACTCTGCAGCATTTTTTATAGCTTCTATGCTGAGATTATTTTGCATTTGGAAAGCAAAGGTGTTTGTTATGAATGTGGATTCTGTATGTAGGTACGATGGGGTTATACCTTGAGAGATAAATTAGAGATAATAGTATGCAATCTTAAAAGGACAATCTACATCGCTCGTCGAATATTTTTATTTAGAACGTGATGTGTCAATCTATATGACATGACATGATTTAGTGGTGCTCCTCCTCCTCCTCGAAGACGAACCAATCCTCCTCAACAGGAGCAGAACCAGTTGGGGCAGCCTCAGTGTCGACAGGAGCAGCCTCGTAGGAAGCCACAGCATCGGCAGAAATCTCATCAGATGGGACGGAAGGCTTAGCTGGCAACTGGAAAGCCTTAATGTCGGCCTGTGAAGCAGAAAGAGGGTTTGGCTTGAACTGCTTGATCTGCTGAACGTACAAGTCCGAGATCAAGTTGTTTCTCTTTGGAGTCACAGAGAACAATCTTCTGGAAGACAACGCACGCTGGATGTTAGTATATGAGATGGTAGGGGATTTGATATGCCGGCATCATATGTTTTGGTGCCGTACGTCCCATTGAGGTGGAGTGTTGGATCATAATATAAGTGTTGTGCAATGGATTTTGTGGCAGCCATGAGTAGTGATGAGTGACGACATGGGTGAGCATAACTTTATATTGTCTTATTGATGACCTTGGATAACTTGGATGTGGAGATTCAATGTTTGGATTGTTTGGGGTAACAGACCTTTGAAGTGGAAGCCTTGGCGGCTGAAATGCGTGATATTTTGGGATTCCACAAATATAAAGGAAATATACTTCAGCAAGCGTTTAGCTTGAGGAATGATGGAGGGAAAAGGCAACAAATTCGTGGCTACTCGGATCTCGTACCGAAGGTCGGAAACCACTTAGAAAACGAGCAGAAAAATCACCCCTAGACCGCAACACTGCCAGGAAAAAACACTTGGGCATATGCCTCAATGGACGATTAACAGGTACATACAATCGATTGCTTGAACATGATTCCGGTAGGAGTAATGGATGGAGGGATTTCTGGTGAGAAAGTAGACGTTAAATCTTCACCGAGTCTCGGGTGCGTGTGCGGCCCAGAATCGGGTGTAGCACCCACTGCATTCTATTGGACAATTGAAGGTGGTGCACAGAGGTTTTGGACTATGGGACTGGCCAGAGTTGAATTAGGTGTCGATGGATTTAAAGGTTTAAATGGCGAACTTTTATTGACGAAGTATGGATGTGATGAAGATGTAGAGCTCTTTGGAATTTCTATTTGAGATGAAGAGAATGCAGTAAGTTAAGATAAGTGAGAATAGTAGGATTAGTGAGTCCAGTGAGATTAGTGAGTCCAGTGAGATTAGTGAATAGAGAGATGAATGAAACATAGGGTGCCTAAATGGAACTGACAATTTGAGCCAGTAAAGTGACAATTCAGGAGTGCTCATACGTGTGATTAAATTTTCATTGATTATATTTTTTCACTTCTTGTTAGGTTTACCCAAGTTTTCCATAACTCAACTGTTGAGTAACTCTTTACATCACTGCACAGGGCTCATCAAGTTTACCATCTACTATTATTACACCTTCTACACTCCCCATTTCATCTACATTTAAACCTATATCACAGTTCATATCTGCAAGCGTCGTCTGATACATCTACCATCATGCCAAAATACTATTGTGACTACTGCAAGTCGTACTTGACACACGATAAAATGAGTGTCAGAAAGTCACATCTTTCAGGTAAGAACCACATCAAATTATACTGTTCCTACTACGAGGAAAAAGCCAAACAGCTAGGAATTTGGGACGACAGCGAGGCACAGTATGAGATTGGCTTGGATTATTTAACTTCATTCACGCCTTCCCCGGAAAAATACGCTCGAAGTGTCGTTCGAGAAAAGGAAAAGTCAACTGTGAAGCGTAACGATGAAGAACAAGAATTTTGTCTACCTCCTCCACCAACGTTAGCAGATATCCCACCACCTCCTTCAGTTCTTCGAAACACTGAGGAGTATACACATGCTATCAATGTTCATAATGCACGAAACGCTCCCAAGTTCTGAGAAGATGGCAAGTATATGAGATTTGGATGAAATAGGCATACGGACAGGCTAAGAAAGAAATGGCCAGTGGAAAATAAAATTTTAGCATTAGTTCTATAATAGTAACAATAAATGACGGTGGAATATATTTGAGATCAATGAAGATCAAATGGAGTTCAGGATACACCTTGAAAGTGATCAATTATCGATAGATCAACAGACTAACAAAGCAACGGTTTACCAATCTGACAAACCGAATTGATAGAGCAATAGTCAAAAATTCCAGTGTAAATAAAAGATTTCTTCTTCTAACCAATCGCATCAATCACAAATCCACTTCTAAACATAGATGTTTATTACTATATAACCACAAGCCAGAAAACCCAGCTTGGCCCGCCTCGGAACATCCATACTATCTGTAGTAACTGTATCATGTATTCTACAAGTCGGCGTCGTCCTCATCAGGCAATGGCACCTCAGCAGCCTCAGACATCTCCTGCTGGTATTTTTGCATCAAGTCAGCATCGACCTGAACCTCAGGTGGAGCCAAGGCTGGAGAAGCAACAAACTCCAACTGTGGGTTACCAACCAACTTTCTAGCCAACCAAAGGAATGGCTTCTCGAAGTTGTAGTTAGACTTGGCAGAAATGTCGTAGTATTGCAAGTTCTTCTTTCTGTGGAAGGTAATGGTTCTAGCCTTCACCTTACGCTCCTTGACATCGACCTTGTTACCACACAACACAATAGGAATGTTCTCACACACTCTCACCAAGTCTCTGTGCCAGTTTGGCACGTTCTTGTAGGTAATTCTGGAGGTGACATCGAACAATATGATACCACACTGACCGTTGATGTAGTAACCATCTCTCAAACCACCGAACTTCTCCTGACCGGCGGTGTCCCACACGTCGAACTTCAACTCACCGTAGTTGGTGTGGAATCCCAATGGGTGGACTTCGACACCCAAGGTAGCAATGTACTTTTTCTCAAACTCTCCGGTCAAGTGTCTCTTGACGAAAGTGGTCTTACCGGTACCACCGTCACCGACGAGAACCAACTTGAAGGTAGGGACTTCCTGAGTAGCCATGATGATTGATTGATTGATAGATCAAAAGATGAGGAAGAAGATTACAAAAAAACAACGCAATAGGGACGAAAAAACAACTGCGAGCGATGACCTGCAGGTAGAAGGGGAGCCGTAAGATGTGTCGATTTTAAAGTTGAAAAAGATTGGGTTTGATTCAATTGAGTAGGTTTGATTGACATATGGAAAATTATATGTAATAGATTTTTAGTTGGTGATCTTCCTTTTTCGGTTAAAAGTGTTTGGAAGTTTCGTAATGAATTTGATAGAAGCGAATGATCTGTCACGTGATGTGGCACGGATGAATGCCGAGAGACGAGGAAGAGGGAAATGGAAAAAAATGGAAAACACGTGACTTGTGGTCAGGTGATTCGTTAAGTCATGTGGTATTGAGTCATGTGATTTTGCATACCTTATGGACAGAATAGCCAACCCTCCAAAACTGAAGGTTCTATTAAGAAGTCTGTTTTGTCAAAACACAAACCTCTTCTATTTTTCTCATTTCTTCAGAATTCTCTCTTTTTTTTTCGTATTTTCTAATTTCGCTCATATATTATAATGGCTGTGCGTGGGCACCTGAATGGTGCCAAAGAACCACTATCAATGCAATTCTCCAAACATATGACCGATAATCATTCCATTTGTTTACAAAAAATGTTAGCTCTTGGGTACCGATCCTAGAGATGTTCCTTTCTTGGGCAACAAAACAGATTCAGTCGATCGAACTCATAACAACAACTGAAGTCAAGTACCTCATCGCCTTGCTGATCCAATGTTGAATTGTAGGTCCTTTTCATTGTTTGGTCAAAGGTAAATTCTTGCCCGTGGCAAAAGATCTAATTCAGGATCAAATTTTGGTTTATTGCCAGTTACTTACCTTAATTGTCCCTTGTGACATACCCAAATCCTGTAGAGTAGGGAACCACAGGCAGACATGGATTTGTCAGTCCGTTGTATATGAAGGGTGGATCTACAGATTCCGGTAGATCTTAACTAGGCGAATTCTTCTCAAAAACTTGCAAGTTAATCTAAGTTTAGTGTTTGAAGATTCTTACTCTAGTGAGCAATACCACTTGAGAGTTAAAGACTCGCCTGAATAGACAAGAGGCATTTGACGAACTTCGGCCACCAACTTTTCTTTCCGGAAGTGTGGTGTTCTGCACATCGATTGTGCAATTGGTCAAACTTCGTCTGCATTATAAATACCCCCTCCAACATTTTCTAAACTTAAGCGTGTGCACCTGTAAAGGTGTAATTGGTGTCACTGGCTCCGTATAGAAGCCTGAATGAGGAATGATTGATGGGAGACTGATCTATAGAAGACTGAGGCATGAGTCCCAAGAATTTCTGTGTCGAATTGTAGATAACGTTTTGGTTTCGGTTTCTTGCACCATTTGACTATTAAATATTCTGAAATTCCTGTGAAATTTTGTGAAACTCGTAATCATGTCGGCCATCTTCCCCACTCAACCATCAACAAAATTTCTCGATCCTGGTAGTTGTAAACAACACTTTTTCAATACTTGCTCTTTTCATAGATAATTTCAAGAGGAGAATGCCAAACTTGTCATACGGAGTTGGCAACATATGTGCACACTAGAACAGGTTGCACATGGGACATAAGATTTACATGAGACAATAAGGAGAGTAGTTTACGTTGCGGGAAATTCCACAATGTAAAGAGGAAACATTCACATCAAAGAATTCAAGCCCAACATGAGTTCTATGGTAAACACGCACTGATTAAGTGTGTATAAGCTACTTTGCAAGGTGTTCCTGATTGAAAATAATATAAGAAAAAACACTAAAAATTGTCTTGCCGCTAATGCAAAGTACTCGGCTAACCTTTTTCCTTTTTACGAATTGTAGCCTTTAATACTGTGTTCCACCAATTAACGTCCCAATCAATTGGTCAGCGGGGAGGCTTAAGCCCCAGCAATTGTTTTTTAATGCATCTTGTCACGTGACGCGTCAATATCATGCATCAAGCGTCCTGTAGTGGGTGTTATCCGCGCATGGAACGTTTCTGGAAATCCACCAATTAGGAAAGCCTTGTGGCGGGGAGGATTACCCGTTTTGTCAAATGGCCCGGTCTGGCGACGTCGTCCATGATTGTATCTGCGGGGAATACCAATCAGTGATGGTCAGAGTGCAAGAGGGGGTTCCACAATGGCCAGTAAGCTGCACAGAAAAGAAAATAGAAACAAAAAGAAAAGAGACCTACACTTTACGAATTTTTTCTGGAATGCGGCCCACATCGATATGCGAAATCCTCAGACGCATTCGTGGCAGGAAAATCTCACCCACACCTCAGTAGAGGACATACGAGGCGAATGGTCCAAAACATTCATGATTATTAGGTCCTCAAACCGGGTGAATCTCATATAAACAGAATGCGGTGTTTTCCCCGAATGGTGTGATGTATTCTTGGCTTTGGTGACCCACCGATACGGCTAGGCCGTCTATTTTAGCCTACCACTGTGGTGCTAATTCCAAAGATAGCAAGGGTAGCGAAATATGTGTCCCTCTACATTACCCGAGATTTAAGATGAAAGTGCACATGTGTGGAAGCGGGCAATATCTAGTGAGTGAAGTACCAGTGATAGCCGGAACAACCCAGATTCCCGCCAAATCAAGAATTCACATTTTCCTGACAAGTCCGTGTCCGTGATATTGGTGCCCTGTTCAATTCTCTACATTAGTCAAAAGTCACGATGCCACGAACCTACATGGGTGTCAGGGTCTCATGGTGTGCATTATCCAACGCTGCATGGTGCTTGGACGGCATCAAACATAAGTCAGCGATTTCGAATTCATCAAAAATTCGGGAGAAATTTCATTAGAAATTCATAAAAATTCACCATCATCTAGTTTGCACCTCCAAAAACTCTCCTCCACTAGTCCCCTCCGCCAGTCATATCCATTAATCATTTCCCCCAAAAATTCTCTCTTATCCAAAAACCATACTTTCTCTCACCACGGTCCCCAATCAACCGTCTCTGGATGCGGCAATTTTTCCCTCGTGTTTGTCGTCTTGTTCGCACTCAGGCCCATTTTCTATTGTCCCACACCGTCCACTCCGCACTAGTTCTTCAGCCTTGACCCACGATCTGGAGACCACTGCAATGGTGGGACATTTCAACAGGGGTTCCCGAATAGGTTACCTTCCCCTCCAACCCGCCCGCCCATCATCGTTCCCGACAGTAATTCTTGTGTCGTTAACCTATTTTTAACTCGTATCATCACTACGGAATGCCTCCATGGGATGTTGTGCACTCTGGTTTCGCTGAAACGCGGGTGCATTTCGTCTCCACGATCATGAAATGTTATGTGGGAAAAACATGCTAAACATATCTGAGAAGACAATTAACAATACAAAGAAATAGAATTTCTTTCATACTTTCACATTCTTTCAATCAGCCCCATTCATCACTTATCCCCGTCACACTAATTTTTTTTTTCCCTTCCATTCTTCTCTTCCCTACCCACTCTCACTGTGCCCTGTCCATTCATGGTCGCTTTCCAGGGCCCAGGTCCTGCGGGCGGGCATACGCACCGCTGTCTGCAAGATTTCCAAATTCGCCCTATAATTTTCTACTGTGAAATTCCGAATCCCTCCACGCACCGTCTGTTCCACAAAACCACGTCACCTGCGCCTTTTTTCTTACTTCTCCCTAGCTACTTTTGGTGCTTCTGTTTGGTTTATTTTTCTCTGTTGAAGAATTCCTTCCACTAGGACTTTGTTTGTCCCTTGAATTCTCCCGTTTTTCCCTTTCCTGAACTAAGCGCTGGCTGCCGACTTTACGAGTCCCCTCTCGTCGCTGGTCAATCTCAGACTTCACTGGTTTCCACACTCGCTGTCCATCCTCAGTTAGCCTTTCTAACTGACTCGGCCACCATCACCAGTCGCCGCCCCTTAGTCCACTTATCGATCGCTTGTGGCTACGTGGCTGTACCACCACCAGCTTTTCCTGCTTTCGTACACTAGGTGTTGTTCCGCGTGTCTCTAATTGCTTTTGTTGGAACGCTAACGCCCGTGCTTACTTCTCCAGCAAAAACCAGTCCTGTGAAGAAATATAAAAATGTATCTGGGCTATTTCCACCCTTCTGAGTCCCACGCGGTGCATCCATACCCGTCGCCGCTGCTGCTGTTCCAGTACGGCTATGCACCTCAGGTGCCTATGTCTCCCATGGACCTCGCTTATTCCCTGCTGATGCTACCTGCTAACTTGCTTTCAGGTGCACCATCGCCATATACCTCGCGTCAGTCGTATTTCCAGCAGCTGCCTCAACCCGCCCTGCCACTTTATCACCCTAGGATGCACTCGGTACATCTGGCTCAGCCGTATCATAAGGCTTCGCCTCTGCCTGGCCATCCTTACTTGACCCAGCCTACTACCAACACAAGCTTGGACCAGCTCAACTTGTCGCGAACTGTCATCATGAAGAACTTGAGCGCAGATCTCTCGCTAAATGATCTCTTGTCCGAGATCGAGTACGGTCCCATTGAGTACTGTAAGATGTTCGAAACTGCAGCTCCTGCTCATTTCCCAGATGTTGAAAAAGTGAAAACTTGCTATATATCCTTCGTCAACACCCAAGTGCTGGTGAGCTTTCACAGCAAGTACGGCAAGAACACATACAACTTGCGTCTTTTAAGAGAACGCTTGAAGAACTCCAAGTACTTAAAGATCTCCTTGAATGAACCGCACCACCCAGGCAACATGGGCTCCAGCAACTTGAGCAAGCAGGACTTTATCAAATTGAAAACGCTCAACTATATCATGGAGTTCAATGCCACTCGTGCAGTCAAGGTGCTGTTCACCGTCACTGACCCGGAATCGAAGCTGACCTTAAAGGACGATTTTTACGCGCGCTGTGCCAAGTATGGCGAAATCGAGGACTTCCAGACCATCTCTAACGATGAAAATCCAGAGGAGGTAAGTTTCGTCTTACATTTCACGTCCATAGACTCGGCCATCAAGATCTATGAGTACCATTTAAAGCGAATTCAAATAGACCACTTGAATCTGTTGGACCTTGAAGAAAACGATGTGCTCCCGACGATGTGCACTGCCGTCGCATTTCATAAGGATCGTTGTGATAGAACAGAGTTGAACAAAACGCGACGCTCTGCTCCAAACAGCAACTTCTCCAAAGTCGCGTCATCGTCATCGTCATCCTCCGTTGCATCTTCTCCCACTTCCAGCCGAAAGCCAATGACTCGTCACTTCCAATCTGGTGAAAATTATAAATTCAGCAGTGATACCGCAAGGTCTAACGAAAAGTCTGCTAGCCCGCTCCACTCTACATCTATCCAAGAAGAGGATGATGCAGAGGACGATCTGCCTACGGCATCTGCTGATGTTAGTGCAGAGTCCAAAGAGCTGGAGTCTTTCCAGCCTCCTGGACCTCAAAATGAACTTTCCCCCTCTTTGAAGGCAAAGTCCTCTCTCGATAACAGTTCTAGTGGGGCTTTCAATTCATCGATTGCCGGTAGTGAATTCACAGATTTGTCTCACTCCAGAAGCAGAAGACACATTGGCAACTCTTCTGATCCATATTTATATGGTCATCAATCGCTTATGCACCAACCAAGCATGTCTAGTATTGCATCCATGGGCTTGCCAAACAACTACCAATATAACCCGGATCCATTTAATGTTGGTAACAGAACTTTGTACTTGGGTAACTTGCATCCAAGTACTACTGTGGAGGAAATTGCAAATAATGTCAGGGCAGGGGGATTAGTGGAATCCATCAAGTATCACAAACTCAAGAAAGTGTGCTTTATCACTTTTATTGATCCCGCCATTGCTCTCAAGTTTTTCTTAAACCATCAAGTCTTACATCAACTAATCATTCACGGTAATGAAGTCAATGTGTGCTGGGGTAAGAATCATTCCGGTCAATTGTCTCGTGATATTGCTTTGGCTGTTACCGCCGGTGCATCAAGAAATGTTTATATTGGGTTAAAGCCTGGTAAAAATTCTACCAAAGAAGAGAATATTGAACTTCCTGACGAGGAAACGTTGAGGGAGGACTTTGGCAGATTTGGTGAGATGGAACAGATTAATTTTTATAATCACAAAGACTGTGGTTTTATTAATTTCATGAATATTGCTGCTGCTATCAAGGTTGTTGAAATGTTTGAAAGTAAGGATCCTAAAAATGCAGCTGTTGTGGCAAAGGATAATGGTGAGTTTTACGAAAAGTATAAAAACTTCAAAATAAGTTTCGGAAAGGACAGATGTGGCAACCCGCCAAAGTTCAGTTTCAAAAAGAAGAACAGCAGCTTTGATTTCTTGAGAGATAGAGATCTTGTTGATATGCCTGTCCCACGTGCTGACACACTCCACTCAGACAAAGACATTGAGCCCATGAATAATGAGGCTGCGATGGTTTTTGGAATCAGCACGGAGCCTGTCGACTCTCCAGATGAGAAGTTGTCGCCACCTACAGAATATTTGGCAGAAAGTACAGTCTTAGTTGGCGCAAACACAGAAGAAAAGCAAGAGCAAACCTCGTCCAATGAAGATGACATTTCCAGCGATGCACAACTGAAATTGACTATTGAGAATGTTGCAATGGCCTTGAAGGAACATCCCACTGATGAATCGAGTGATCTAGATGCCGGAGCTGACAATGAATTCAAGAAAGATGAGGAAGAAGAAGTCGAAGAGGAAGATGATGAGGACGATATCTCCATAATTATTGGATCCGACACCACAGCCGGATCTCCCCATAAAAAGTCACAAAAGAAGCATCAGAGACTATACCATCACCACTCCTTCCTGAACGATGGAATGAATTCCAACTGGGCGACCTCCAGAAACTCGTCGGCTTTGTCACTTAACTCATCATATGCGACGCACTATAATTATCATCCATCTAGTTTCAGCCCAGTGCCAGCCATCCCGCAACCAGTGATGTATCATCAGGCACCTCAATTTATGCCTCAGATGAGACAGGTCAGTTACTACGGGATTCCTCAAATGGCGCCTATGCCGCAGCCTCAACTTTATCATCACAGTTCGTTTCCTGGGCCAAACATGGGTATGCACAAGAGTCCATATACTGTGTCGGGGTCGCAGGTGATGGCACAATATTTGGCCAAGTCACAACATGATAACTATCTCTATGCGACCAGTATCTTGAACAATGATATCACTTCGGAGGAAATTCGTGAGTACAAGAAGTCATCAAGAAGGTCGTCTAAAAAGAACTAAACATGCAAAAGAAAATCAGGGAGTTGATATGTTTAGGACAAAATGAAAATAAGTTAAATTCCCTTAAGAATCAAGTGAAGTTAATATACATTTAATGCTATACAAGACATTACACTTCGAACACGAAGGAAGCATAAGTTCCGGCAATTGCACCAGATAAACCCAAAGCAATACCGGCAATTGTAAGGCCTCTCAGAAGCGGGGTGAGAATGTCTGCGTTCAACTTCAAGTGGAACATGAGAGGTAAAGTAACGCAAATGGTGAAGCAGATAGCACTGCCCAAAAAGGCAATGACCTTGCCGAACGACGTGAAAACAAAGGACACCAAAAGGAGGAACAAAAGAAAGACTAGCCTGGAAATAAATTTGGTGGTTGTCATTGGAATCACTTTTCTTCCGTTCTTATAAGTGACAACAGAGTGTTCATTCATGCGGAAGTAGCTCTCGTAGACAGAAACGATTGGACGAGTCACCAAGGCCAACTTGGAGATTGGAAGAATGCCCAAAAAGATGGAAAAGAAGGGTTTGACCCACGATGGGTATGATTTGTTCGTCATGATATTCTTGGTCAAAGTATCCGCACAGTTCTGGCCAAACATCAAATAGCCAACAATAGCGATGATGTAGTCGAACTTAAATGTGAACAAAAATGTAACGTTGCAACAGTAATCGAACTTCTTTGGATGTCTCATGTCTCGGTAGAGTTCAGGAAACACGGGATGACCACCCCATGGTGCCATGAAGATACCCAAACTCAAAATTACTTCCCGGAGCGAATTGGGCCATAAGTTAGTAGGCGCCGGGCTCAAGAGCGAACCTGGAGTCTCTTTAGTCAAGAATCCACATAAAGTGATGAGCACCAAAATAGCAATAGTACTGATGATTCCAGTGAGACTGACTAGCGAGATCATTGCCAAAGGCAAGAATGACAAGATAAATGTAACTGCGACAACCAAAACCTTGAAATATCCAGCACTCACGTCAGGGAATATAAGTGTGAAGGAATCGCTGAAGAGAAGAACCAACAATACAGCAGCACCAAGAAGATCCACCATAAAGATGCAGGTGGCCAATACCTGGAATTTTGAGCCTCCGAAGGAATAAGCAATGTCACCGTAAGTGACTAACTCCTTGTTTTTCTTCAAGATAGACCCAAGAATCTTTGCTGTCTTGGATGTTGTCCACGCACATACCAAGAGGAGGATGGTTCCTACCACCCAGCCACTCAAGCGAAATCCATAGGAAAGGGAAAGCATAGCAATTCCCATAAGGGTATTAACTGCGTTGAAGATGGTCTGTGGAGCCGTGGAGTTGTTGTGGAACCCCACCGAGGAACCAATGCTGGACCTGCTGTTCTTACGGCTATGGATAAGTGGGGTGTTCTCATCTTGAGGAAAGTGGAACGTATCAAGGTTCTCAAAACCTCGGTGGCTATTCAGCAGTCCCTTTCGGCCAGCATTGGGACTATCCAGGACTTCATCGATGTTTGCAATGGCAGACTCCTCGTCCTGGGCATTCAGAGTGCAAGGCGAGATTTCATCTGCCAAAACGTTATCAGCGAGAGTGGACCCCACAAAAGACTGCGCACGGGTGTATGAGGAGGCGAAGTTGTTTATGGAATTGGGACCTCCTAAGTCCAAGAAGGACTGGCGTCTGGGTTTGGAGATGGGACTATTAGTTGACGAGGTCATGGCTGGGGAGCGATCAGGCATGGAGAAGTGAGAATAATTATTAACCTCGATATTAAATCAACACCCTCAGCAACAGCAGTAAGTGACGGGTGTGGCAGGGAGTGGGCCGAGTCCAATTAGACACTTCTTACGACAAATAAGGTTAGAAGTTTTGGAGTGGACAAATTTTCCTTTCGCGTGTAGATGAGAAGAGACCATCTTTCTGCATGAGCCAGATGCCGTATGCAAACGAAGCCAAGATGGGCGTTGTGCGCGCATTAGTAGAAACTTCTTCGGCATTATCTCTAGCCACAGTTATTGAGTTAGGGCAAGGTGTTGAGAGTAGTTTGAAGGTCGAGAAGTGGCAGCTATTTCAGAATCGATGCGGCATCTGATAATGTCTTCTTCTTTGCATCGACTATCATTGTCGTCGTTTCTGTGGGGCACATTCTTTCTTTTCTTTTTTCGTTTCTTTTGCTCTTGTTGATACATTTGGATTTGCGGATTGCAAGTTGGTGTGTATAGTCTGTTCAATCGATCTTGGTCCACGGAATCACAGGCCTCTGTTACCAATTGTTCGCCAATTACCAACTATGCTGTCGCTTCCGCATAATGGTAAAACTCAGTGCATCACTGGATGTGGGGTAATGTGGCCTTTATTGATACATCCAGTAGAGTTTCCCATCGTAAATGCCAACTGCTTCGGAAAGTAGAATTACTTGAAACATCCCTCGCCATTCAAAAGAAGGCACGGCGTAGATAAAGGAGCTTCATCGATATCAATGGTTTTATGCATGTTTTGTTGAGCCGTGACTGATTAGTTTTCTTCTTCGAGTTTGTTTTCTGGTACAAGTTACATTTTGGTGATGTATCTACTTGGGCCAGGGTCCTCAGGGTTCGTGCAAAAAAAAAACCATAGCCACTCACATCAAGCATAATCTGGCAGCAAGGGAGCTGGTACTAGGAAGTTCCCTGATCTGGACAGAAGTGGATCCAAGCTGGGACCTCAACATGTTACTGGGTGCATCAGGTTGCATGAACTTGCTTTGAGATGTCGTATTTGAGGTCAAACATGAAAGTCGTGGACCGAAAATTCTAGGCTACAGATCCAACTGATTTCACACTGTCTGCTTTTCTAGTGTGTTGCCACCTTTCTTCTTTATTTCAAATCTCTGTTGCCGAAGCAATAAATATCTAGTGTTGCCGGTATCCTCACTCGCATCATTTTTTTTGCAACTATACCATGGCATCCTACTACGACAATACTTTTGTTCTGCAGTCGATGGCATTCCAACAAAAACACACTATGCATCCGATATTCGACTCTGCTCACCTTAACTGTCCCAAAAACTTGGAGAACAGGGTCGCCTCACCTTCTCTCCAATACCCCGGATCGCATGATGATCTGCTCAAGCTTGAGGATGACATAACTAGGGCCCACCATGTGGAAGTAAATCTGCCTTCTATGTGGTCTAATGTCCCGCAAAATATGAATGTCAGATCTTACTCCCATGATTATTTTCCTATGGCTACTTCCTCTAACCAGACCTTATCAACTGAGCTTCTGCTGTTTGATGAAGACTACCAAATGGGTCACAAATCACAGTATTCTGTCGATAGCGCCGTATCTATGTCACCGCCTTCTATGGTTTCAGCATCTTCTGCAAAATCTAATTTGCGGAAAATTGTCAAGCCTCGGATTGCTACCCTCTACTGGGAAGAGGAACAAACTACATGTTACCAAGTACGTGCGCATAACGTGGTTGTCTCTAGAAGAGAGAACGACAACTACATAAATGGTACAAAGCTACTTAATGTTACAGGTATGACTAGAGGTAAGAGAGACGGGATGTTAAAGATTGAAAAGGGACGTTTGGTTGTACGCAACGGGTCCATGAACCTAAAAGGCGTATGGATTCCCTTCAATAGAGCTATTGAAATCGCACGGAATGAAGGTGTTGATCACTTACTCTATCCACTTTTTGTGGAGAATATTCTGGATTTCTTCAGGAATCATGGACAGGAACTCCGACAAGATGCTATGCTGGATGGCGATGAGGAGGGTGAACATTCAGACAATAGAGCACGCACATCTGGAGTGAGTGGTCATCGATCGCAGAGCTCTCAGAGCTCCCAAGGATGCCATGGATCACGTATGTTCTATTGATTGAGTATTTCTTTTTCTAACTTCCCTTGCCACATCTTTCAGGAGTTCCCCCATTCCATTTATTGTTGAATTGTATTTTAGGTTTACATGATTATATTTTTTTTTAAGAGTAACTTTTGCAGTGGTATCTCGCATGACCCCATGATAGAGCAAAAATTTAAACTAAAAAAACTTCCAGGATTTTATAACGAGAACTAAAATCTGGGGTACAAGGAAGCTGCTTTGCTTTCTAAACCCTTGATAAGTTCTTTCTACCGCTTGCATTTTGCCATACAACTTGGGCTTAACATTTTCCAACCAGACATACATATACAATCTATACTGTAGATTCATGAGAGATAGTGGGAGACAACCCTCACCATCCAACCGCAATGAAAATTTGCTCAGGTATTCAGTCGGCTTCTAGAACATTGAAGGGAATTGTTTGAAGTTGAAACAAACTGATTTGAGGTCAATAATATGTACTCTCAAATGTTAAATTCACGATCCTTTTTAGTCATAAATGCAATATAATTTCACGTACATAGTTGCAGCATGTGTGAGTTTGAGTTGCTAAAGTTTCCTCGTGAGAGTGGAAATTGCTAGCCAGACGTACATCTGATGAAGTACACACAAGTTCTAAAGAAATGAATGGCTATGGACTTTATCTCACGGTAAAGTTCTCTGCTAGCTGCATATCGTATATCTTCTGCTTTCCAAAGTAAATATGTGCATGTTCAAGCAACCTGATTGCTCTCATACTTTGAGATACGAGAACAGTAGAATTTTCTTCCACTAGATGTATTACCACTTTGATTGTTGAGATGTCAATCATCGCGAAAGATCCCATTATTGAGGTAGTGGTTTCATTCTAGCTACTCTTACTCGTTCTTACAGGTGAACACAATATATAATGAAACAAATGAAATAAATGAAACAACAAAACAATGGTAAACTATTTGACCTCATTGGAGGAAAGTGAGCCTCGATTCAGTCGGTTCGAGCTAGCAACTTCATCAATGTAGCCCGTGCTGCACTTCTCGTCCACTTCTCTATCGTTACCTGACTCTTCGTCTACATTCCTTTTGATAGTTGCCAACTTGAGTACGTTTTCTTTACCGAAAACGAAGACTGGATGGAAAGGAATAAAAATAAGGCCAGATATGGTAATCATCGAGGCGTCGAGAGTCATAAGATATACCTCGTGTGAAATAAGATAACCAGTGAAGCCTTCTTCCAACTCCACTACTCTGTAGATACAACGAATGTAGATAAGAAGCACAGCCAAACTAATTGCAGCGGGGTAGTAATGTATGAGACGACGAGCTCTAATACTGGCATACTTGGGATTGTAAAATCTGTCTAGTTCAGTATCTCTGTAAAAGCGAATCCTCTTCGCATTGAACAAAAACAAAAACCAGTTCTTCATAGTCTTTCTCTTATACTGGGAATTAGAGTTAACCTCCTTTCGATCCTTGAAGTATATGCGAGTGATGAACTCAAACCAAAACACAGTGAACACAGTCATTGCCACCACTTGGAATAAGACACCTCCAAACATGATCCAAGTACCTGGCCGGTTGTCTTTGTGTTGTTGTGCGGCCACTGAGGCCATTCCACCACCAATACCTTGGATAATCAATGAAACGACGTCACAGAATACGAAAAAGTATGAATACCACATCGGCTTCAACACTGAATATTGTCTGCCATGTACAATGACATTCTGAGCAAATAAAAAGTATATTCCCGCCATGAGAAAAGCAGGAGATATAGACAAACTCACAAACTGCATCAAGTAGACGTTTAGGTTGGCATTGTCAATGAAGGCCAAAACTCTTCCCAAGAATCCCAAAACTTGTAGAATGAAACCACAGATAAACGTCACGTTATACCAGTGATAGCGCGAGTAACGGAGCATTGCCACATTGAACAAAAGGATTCCGACAACAACAATCAAGAAGAAGATGTTTCCCCCTCTATTCAAGTAGTAGCCGTATAAGTTCTCATCTTGTGCGACCATTTTCAAGTTATATGATGCGTGGAACACATCTACCGAAGCTGAGGCCCTGACTTTGTCATCAGTAGCAGTAGCCAATACCTGTTGGCCAGAGATCATGGTCAAAGACGCCTCACATTCGCGTATCACTTGCGACAAGTCCGCTAAGGCAGCCTGGTCTTTGGCAGTGGCGATGCTGGCCACTGCTTTGGACAACAGAGCACTAAGGTTAGGAATATGAGTAGGACTAATAGACCGGAACGATGTGGGAGTGGAGATGGGATAGCCTCCAGTAGGAGACCATGTCATTGAGGCTAATAGCGCCAGAACATCCATGGTTCAATTCGTGCAAGTAAATTTAATAGACACCTCTGATAGAATGAAGACGAAACAATATACCAAGATTGAAGGGAAAATATTAATCAAAACCTTTTAAAAGAGCAAGAAATATACAACAGTATTCCAAGGAACTGGTTGGTAAAGCAAGGTGAGAAAGCCATATTTATAAATCCATTGAGAAACAATTTCGCAGCCATTCTGTTCCAAGACTTAGTCTCGCCAGGGTCTGCTTAAGTAAGCGGAGAATAACTAACTCATGACCCAAATGTTTGCTTAAGTAAGCGAAATTTTACAACTCAAGTTTCGATAAGCTGCTCAATTAAGCGGAAGCACATAGGGAGGGGGCTGTGGTGGGAAGTAGGTAGATGGGGGGTAACTATCAGTATTTGACTCCTTACAGAGTAGTAATAGGCTTGGGATATTCTTGACACAAAAAAAAGGCATGTAGCATTTGCATCTTTGAAAAGTTTATGGAATGAGATTGAAGAGTAATTAGATTATGCACAGCACATGGTTCTATAACGTTTGACTAACTCAAACCTCATTATAAGTTAATCACTATGCATAATCAGGCGCCCTGAACCGTTATGAACATTCCTACTCGAATCTACTCATGATAACTGGTAAGTATTAATTCTATAAGGGCTGTGGTTGAGTTCTCACGTAGCAATGTTTGTCTGGATGTTGTCCTCATATTCGATTTCCACGTGTGGTCTCTTTCTCTTGGCAGTCTTAGCAGGTGCTTTCTTATTGTCGTCATCGTCTTCTTCGTCATCCTCTTCGTCATCCTCTTCGCTATCACTCGAGTCACCGAGCCATTTCTGCAAATCCTCCATGTCAAGCAACTCGTCATCTCCGTCGTCCTCCACGTACTCTATCTCTCCCACATCGCTCTCGTCCTCATCTCCACTCTCTAAGACAACATCGTCATCCTCATCGAATTCTTCCTCCTCCTCCACCTCGTCAACCTTACCCAAAACCTTTTGCCAGATCTTCTCATCCACATTCAATGGCTTGTCACCGTATGCTCCACTCTTCAATCTGTCCAACAACTCCTTTTCGATGGCCTTCTCGATCTTGGCGGCAGCTAATGCCTTTCTCTCTCTGTTCTCCTCTCTTCTTTTTACCTTGGGCTTCACTCCGACGTAGTGACGTTCCTCTTCTCTCAAGGCTAGTCTCTTCTCAGTGATGGCCACCTGGGTCAACCGCGTCAATCTTTGCTTGCACTTGTGGATTAGAAACTTCTGCCAGTATTGCAAGTGCTCGTCTACCTGCTCCATGGCCTTGTTGTAATTTTTCAGCAAACGCACTCTCTCCCAAAGCTTCGATGGCATGTGTGCTCTTTCGGCAGTCTTCATGTAAAGGTAAAGCTTTCCCTCCACGTTTTTCACAGTGGCATATCTAGCGTTAGCCAACGGACACGAGTTTCTGTCACATAAACCGCTGACGTTATATTCGTTTCTGCAGAAATCCTGGCCCTTGCCAGGTCTGATTTTGAATGAGCAGAAGGAATGGTTGATGACCTGCCAAATGACTTCGTCGGACGACATGCTAATGCTGAGATAAAATGCAAAAAATGGACTTTGTTAATGGAATGACCTAGAGAAAATGTTGATGTCTAGATAGACAATATGTGTAGTTGGCCAATGGATGGATTGTGAATAATACGCAGAAAAAAAAATGATGCGAGCAGAGATGAGATGGATGTACATCCGTACACCAGAATAGACATATGGGAGGGCCATAGGAGAGGCTAGAGGTCAAGAAATTGTATTTGGGTAATGATAGAAATGGAATGCTTAAATTGGTATTGAAAGACGTGATTGTTCTTTTTTAGCTGATTTGCTTTTATTTGTAATTTTCTTCTTCAAAAACTGAGTTCATCGCATACCATGGTGATTCTAATCAAAGAGACCTTCATTTTACATATAAAGGTAAATGATCTTCTTAATCACTCTTGCTGGTAATCAGATCCTATTTTTTCCAATCTCCTTCTATACTACTTAGTCCTAATTATCGAACCCTGCCCATTTTAACATTCGGTCAAGAAGGCTGAGCCAACCAATCAACAAGTACATCTCTAGCCTATCGAATATACATCTGAACATATCTGATCCAGAAAAAAAGACCCTTCTTAATGCCCAGATCTCTAACTCCTCACGACCATACTCAACTTCTCAAACCAATTGGCTTTCGTGGCACCGGAGGCTTCACCTTCACTACCTTAGGACCAATTACTTCCTTAAACACAGCAGCGTTCGTCTCCTTCGCCCGACGAGAAAAAGACATTAGTGTCACTATTACCTGGTATGGATCTTTCCGGTCAAATAAGTCCACCGTCTGGAATATTTCATCGTGTGCAACTCCCACCATTTCACATGCCTTCAAGAAGAACAGAATGTTCTCCATTTGAACAAACGGCATCTTGGAGCTCTTGTATTTCTTGGTGGGACAATTGGCAATTCCCAACAAGTTTCCCAATTGGCACAAGATGTAGCCATCCTTCAAAATCTCAATCAAATCGTACCGTTGATACTGGACTCTCTCATCTTGTGAAGTGTTGAGAGTGTTGAAGATCCACTCCACCACTTCCTTCTCGGAATTCTTATACTTTGCATCTCGAGATAGATGAAGATCCTGATCTAGATTAGTGGAAGCATTCTGATCTGCTGAAGTCGGTGTTTTTCTTGTGTAATAGCTCATTTTAGAGTTGTATCTCGGACACAGTTCCAAGTTGAAGGCAGTGCAGGCATGACCCATAATTGGCATAATACATTTCCACCAGCTTGGTTGCTAAAGTTCCTCCAGCCATCTCCCTTTACATAATTTCTCTCCTCTATAGTTAATTACTGCTACCCTAAAATACAAACTTTTTTTGTGGGCTATGCACCTAGTTGTGCAACTTCTTCTCGTAAGAGTGCAAACCGTGCACTCCACCCTCCAATTGAGCAGAGGCAGTTCTGAACTCAAATCTAACCTCGCCATCGTAAACCAGCTGTCTCAAGTCATCGACAGACTTCACACCGATGTCCTGCAACGAGTGTTGCAAACCATTGAACAAGTATGGAACAAACTTGGTGATAGATCCCTTGTCAACAACTGAACCAGACACACCCTGGGCAACCAACACCTTGTCGGCCTCAGAGAAGTAACGGGAAGTGGAAGCGTTAGCGTTAGTAGAGGTCTGCTGCATAGCATCGATAGAACCCATACCACGGTACACCTTCAATCTCTTACCATCACTGTAGAAGTAGTCACCTGGAGTCTCAGAAGTACCAGCCAACAAACCTCCCATCATAACACAGGATGCACCCAAGGCCAAAGCCTTGGTGATGTGGCCAATGTTTCCAATACCACCGTCAGCAATACATGGAACACCGAATTGCTTGGCAAACTCACAGACGTTGTAAACAGCAGTACCTTGTGGTCTACCGCAAGCCATGACTTCCTGGGTGATACAGATGGATCCGGAACCCATACCGATTCTCAAAGCATCAGCACCGGCCTCAATCAACAAAGCGGCCTGCTCTCTAGTGACAACATTACCAGCAATGACTTCCAATTCTGGGTACTTGCTCTTGATCCACTTGATCATGTCCAACTGGAAAACGGAGGAACCGTTAGAAGAGTCCAACACAACAACGTCCAAACCAGCAGCGACCAACTTGTCCAATCTCTCTCTGTCAGCTGGAAGGGTACCGATGGCAGCACCACACAACAACTGCTTGGAGTGGAAGGACTTAGAGGCGTCTGGGTAAGACTGGTTCTTCTGCAAATCGGTCAAGGAGATCAAAGAGACCAAGTTGCCGTTGTTGTCAACAATTGGCAACTTACCCTTCTTGGAGCTTCTCAACAAGGCATTACCCTCAGTCAAGGTGATGCCCTGCTGGCCGGTGATCAATTCCTTGGTCATGACATCGGAAACTGGGGCAGAGTCGTCGTCATGGAATTGAACATCACGAGAAGTGACAATACCGACGAGCTTACCGTCGACCTTTCCGTTTTCTAAAATATGTTAGTATGACTAATCAAAGAGAAATGCAGCGACTTTCAGGGAAAAGGTGTCCTCAACATCGTGAGATGCTATTCGGTAGAACGAAAGTTATTAAATGGTAAAATTGATCATCAGGAAACGTCACAAGCTAAAAAAAAAAAAAAATTTCGAAAAGTCACATACCAGTAACTGGGAAAGAAGAGAAACCAATTTTCTCCTTCATGGCCTTGATCTCACCAACGGTCACGGATGGAGCAACCACGATTGGGTCACTGATGAATCCGTTCTCGTACTTCTTGACCTTCTTCACCATCTGGGCCTGCTCCTCAGCAGAACAGTTGTGGTGAATGATACCAATACCACCCAACAAAGCCATGTGGATAGCCATGTTCTCTTCGGTAACGGTGTCCATAGGCGAAGACACAAAAGGAGACTTCAAGGAAACCTTCTTGGTCAACTTAGACTCCAAGTTGACAGCAGAGGATGGGAAGTTGATCAAACCTGGCAACACCAAGAAATCGTTGTAGGTCAAACCACCAAAGTTGGCGGAGTCGATCAAGGTCTTAACATCCAATCCGTCCTTCTTGGCGTAAGTCTTCAAGTGAGCAGTAGCGTTAGCACAGTCCAAAACCATTGTAATATGGGGCAATAGTTAGCCAAAAGAGAAAAGTGGATTTAATGGCGATGAGTGTCTTTATATAGGCATTGCGCAAATTTTTTTTTTTTTTTTGTGTCTTCTCAGTTTTACTAAGCGTTCATGCACGATGGAGTCAGACTTATTATTGCTAATTGATCCACTGAAAAGATCTTTTTTCTGTTTGTTCAGATGTCAACTTTCTGTAGCGTTGTTGCCCATAGTTCTACGAGAGAAATGGGGGACTCTGGCCATCTGAAAATTAATGCCGCCGGCAATGCCTCGGCATCTCCGATATGGTAGTGTATCCACTCTGGTAGATTAGTGATAATCGAATCCATGGAATCTGATAAGAAAACGGCTCAACATGCCTCGGAGGGCCCGCTGGGCAATCTCAGTGGGTAGTGATTTCAGTGCATATTATAGGCTATTCCTATACTTTACCCTTCCGAACATGTTTGGGATCTTTTGTTAACATGTCCGTTAATTGACCGTTGGATCTGACTCGACTCCTCACTACACACTACTGAACGTAAACAATTTAGAAAGTGCATTCATTGGCAATGGGGGTTAATCAACATGTAGTAGCCATACATCCTGAATGCTAAGCAAGTGACTAACAGCAGTTCTATATCCTGATTTCAACAAACTTTGTGACGATACCACATTTGAAGATCCTAAATTCAACTGCCCATTCCTCAATGGGCATTAACACCTGAATCAGACATATGGTTGTTCTCGGTGCCCTCCTTACACTTTTTGACGAGCTCGTCGATTTTTCTCCATCCTTCTTGTCTCGATTGTTCTCTCGACTTCTGTTCTTCAACGGATTGGTGGTACAACATTGTGCAATGGTCGTACAAAATTGGGTTGTGGTCCATGAACACCTTCAAAGCACCAAAAGCAAGCTGGTGTATGCTCTTATTCCAGTTGGATGTAGCCAGGTTATGTGGAGGAATATTGCTGAAGTCATCCATCTCCATGTGCTGTTGTGGGGAAGAAAAAGAATCGTAATATTCCTCATCAGTCATGTCATGAATCATATGGGTGTCTTCCATATTGCCACTAGTATCAGCTCCGTTTCCATTGCCATCAAAGGAATTGTTCAAAATGAGCCCCTGGTCAATCAAATTTCCGTTGGCATCTGTAAGAGAGTTCGGATTGTCAATGAGTTTCTGCTGAAGTGTTCCCGTGGCAATTCCAGGCTGAGTGGAGTTGGTCAATTCGTAGAGCGATGCAAATATGATGGGAAGCACCACTTCTGCATTCTCAGTAGCCAAGGTTAAGAAATATTCATTTTGCCAGAAACACAACACCTTCTCGCTGACCTGGAAATGAGATGAAGAAATGCATTTCAGTAACTGGGCAAATAACGGAATCTGAATCTTCAAGAATTCGTTTGGCTCCATCACCTCGAAAATATCCTCAATCTCGTTCAAGAACATCACCTCCTTAGGCGAGTTTATTTTTGGCCAGTATCTCAATAAGCCCATGATCACATCCTCAGTCAATGAAGGGTCCTTTTCCAAAAATTGAACAATACAGTAGGCTAACTGTGGGTGATATAAGGACAAGGACTTAACCTTATGCAAAGGAAGAAGGACTTTGATCAAAAATATTTTATGTTCTTCCTTCAAGGGTAAAGCAAATCCATTGATGATAGATCCCAAAATCTCTAAGAGTTCTCCGATACCATTGAACCTCTCTGTCTCGTAAACAAATTGTAGGAAGACATTATTAATGGACTTCCTAATGAAAGATCTCAAACTCAAGAACTTTCCATAGATACGATGCAAAGTTGTCTTTAAGCAGTCTCTCTCTCTTGGATCCTCGCTATCAAACAACTCCAAAATTCTCAAGATGAAATCGTGATCAATGTACTGTTTGGCCACCTGGTGATGAAAGTCGGGGCTCTCCACGAATCTCAAGAAGAACTCATAGATAGATTGCATGTGGGGCCAGGCCAACTCCGAAACCGGTTCATCTTCATCAGGGTCGTAAAGCTCGCCGATAGGGTTAACTGGGGGCGGAATAGGACGGAATAAGTTCTTTTTGAACATAGTAATGACATGCTTGTACATCTCGTCAGTGTAGTTGAATCTATTGCTGACAATAAATTGGATCAACTCCTGTAATGTGATGCGCTTGATTTCCTTACCTCTAATATCGTGAGTAGGATCACCAAAGTCGAAAAGGATATTGCACTGGTCCACTTTTTGAATGAAAAGTGAAATCTGTTCTTCGGGAGCTACCTCGTCGAAGTTAGGGAGCTTAACTATTTCTCTGTGAAGCTCGGATGTGGTAGGCTCGAAGCGCGACGACGAGTGTCTCTTTGGAGTGACTATCAAGTCGATGTCGAAGGCCTCTCGGTTAGGAGACGAGATGTTGGGGTTCAACGGCGACGTGTGCAGCTGCAGTGAGTGAGTTGCCAAGCGTCCATCTAGGTGGAGGCTGTTTGCTCCGAACGCATTGTTGTGTGCTATGGGCGAGCTAGGGGTGGGTGTGATTGGGGTAGTGTTAGCAAGCGAGGTCTGGGGCTCGTTGATGACGATTTTAGGCGACTCTGGTCCGCCAGTTCCCGTCAGGGAAGTCTGCGCCGGCGGAGGAGGAGTCTGGGGCAGGGTGACGCCAGTAGCAAACTGGGCCACCGCGTTGGCGTTGGTCAGCAGCTTGGCGCCCGATGCCAGATCGGTCAGCTTCGTCTGCAGCAGCGAATCCGGACCAGGCAGTGGCTGGTCTGTTCTGGAAGGGCTCGGGGACACGGACTTGATTGACGAGTTGGAACTCGAAGACTTAGGGGCTGCAAGCAGCTGCGACTGCAGCAGCTGCAGCTTCTTGGGCCCGGACTCCTTGTCCTTATCCTTGACGTCCTTCTTGTCGGACTTCTTCGACGACGACTGGTTTTTGTTTCGGGAAAGCCTATTCTTGAAGCCTTTCATCATCTTGGCGAAGACACGGCACGATGGCTAGGCGCTGGTAGGAAGGCGTGATGAACAGGTGTTTGTGGTGGCCACGGCTCAGGTGTAGATTGTTGGCAAAGCCAGAATCAGCAAGTAGTCAACGGCTCAACCGGGAAAACTCAGCGTTCAAGTGAAAGGATGGGTACTTATTGACGCCGCAGGCAACTGGACTTGTGTGTCGGGGTAATTGCACAAAGTGTCGATAGTGATTTGGACCCGTTGAAACACAGGAACAGTCAACGCCTAATGGTGGAAAGTCGGCTAGGACAACAAGCAGCAAGCAGGAACTGTGGTGGGAAGCGGAGGGTATGTATCGAGCAATGCAGCAGCACGAATGGAGACTCAGAATTGGAATGCTCGCACACAAGATACCTGCAGCAATGAGAGGTGATAGTTGAGGAAATGAGGTTGGAAAGCGCAGACTGTGAACGTCAACATGGATTCCCTGGGTTAGTAACCTCTATCACGCTTTGCCTGGACACGACGGTAGGTGCACGCATTGGAGATTGGAAAAAGGCGTGGAGGGAGTTTGATTTTTAGTAAGGGTTTAGATGTAATAAGACTAATAATATTAGGAATGGTTGTTAATTAGTTAAGATTGGAGTTCAAGAGGTTGTTGTTTCACGGTGGAGAAGGTGCGTAGACGGTGAAGATTGCTCGATTATGGGCAGTGTGCGAACCTGGAACGAGGCGTGGAGTGGAAAAGTTTGGATTGAAATTAGGAGAAGATTTAGAAAAAAAAAATTGAAGATGGGAGTTGAATTAGGTTACAACGTGTGTGAATAGTGGAAGCGTTGACTTATTAAGTTTTTTCATAGTCACTTGTGAGGTAATGGCTGAGGTAATGAAAAGCTAAATGGTGGAGAATGTTTGTAATATTGTGCGAAACGAGAGGTAAAGGAGAAGAATAACGAAACGTTCGAGCGGCCGTTAAAAATGGAATAAAGACAGGGAGAATGAAACAGTGGAGACATTAAAGATATTAGGCGTTTTGAATATAATGAGAGATTTTGGAATGGATTTGGAATAGCTAGAGTATTATTTGTCAATGAAGCTATCTATGGCAGATAATATGAGAGAAACAGTGAATAGTTAGGATACCCAGCATTAGAAAGAATAGTAACAATGCTAATATAAATAGCATGAGAAAGTCGACATTCCGTAAATGCGTATCATGAGAAATGTATTGAAATGATTTATATCTGATCTTGATTCAGAAACTTAATCCACAACTATGGAAGTAATTGACTATATTTAGTTGTAGTTCAAGCTAAAACTGCCTGTCTTCAGCCCATCTTCATCTACACACTAACATGTCTTTCAGTCCATTTTCTTCCCTTAAAATCACCAGTCCTCCTAAATGATCATTTCCTCGTTGATGCTGTCATTCATTACACTCAGCAAATAACAGTTCCATCCAATACTCACCACATTCACCACAAAGAGCCGGAGCTGAACAGGAACAAATCCGAAGTTCAACACCTGAATTGCAGGCCAAACCATCCAATTGGTCGTCAATGTGTCCCACCAGTTTCTTTTAATTTTATTTTGGATTGCAATCCCATCTCCTCCTTCCATTACCGTCATCATCGAGTAGTAGAGCGGAATACCGATGAATGGCGCAAAAACCCCCTGATCCACGGCCACACGTGCAGCTGTATTGACAAACTTGGAGTCTTTATATCCTGGGATATTCACACGGTTCAAGATCTTGTACCATTTGTCTCCAATTGGAGCAAAGATGATACCTCCATAAATGATGGCTCTTAAACTTCGTGAATAATCGTACTTCTCGTCGGTTTCCAGCTTTGAAATCGCTATACGCTGGGCCAAGTAATCGCCAGCACCAAAAAGAAGTCCTGTGGAGGCGACATTGGTCGCCAAAGGTTTAGTTTTCAATAAGTGGTTGTATTTGGCGTAGAAAGACATGGAGATCTTATCGCGAAGAGTGCGATGGAGAAATCTTGATAAAGACCATTTAAACTGGTGGGATACAGATCACTATATCTTTCTGCTGGCGATATTCTCTATTACTCTATTGATATCTATTGTGAATATTCTAGTTAATTATGTTATCCCACTTATGAATGTTCTCGCATCCATAATGCGCCAAAAAACTCTATATCTCTATACTTTACCTATGCGTAAACCATGGTTTGTTCCTCGTCAGCAGTCTCAATATCAACAAGCTCCTCTAGAATCTTGCCAGAGCCCTTTCCGTGGCCCAGGGTATTGTGCACAAAACTCAAGAAACAGTTCCACCCGATGGACCAGACATTGGCTACCACAATACGAAGGTGCACTGGAACAAAAAACAAGTTCACAAGCTGCAAAGGAGGCCAAACCGTCCAGTTGGCTTTCAACACATTCCACCAGTTGTTTCTTAACTTCTCGGCTGCCACATCTAAAAAGTCCTCATGGAGTGCAAGAGCACTCATCACTGTGTTATACATTGGGATCCACACAAGACTAGGCATGAGCAAAGAATCCAAAGTGAGACGGAAGAGATTGTCGTGGATTTCGATACGCCTTAGAGACATTCTGGATCTTCTTAATGCCGAGAGGAATGGACTGTGGATATGAGGAAGCGTTTTGGTGGTCCATTTGACACTAATAGGTGCAAAAAATACCGATCCGTAGATCATCGCTCGAAGAGTTCTGTCAAAATGGAACACGGTAGGCTTATTCACGTCATCATCGATGTGGTGAGGGAAAAGATACTGAGCTAAACAGTCACCAGTACCAAAGAGCACACCGGTGGTGGCCATGTTGGTCTTGTATGGGTGCACCTTGAGCAACTGATTGTAGAACCTGAAAAAGCTTGCCATGGGTGCAAAACGAATAGTTTGTGTCGGTAAAATAAAATAGAAAGTTGAAAGCAGCGAGCGAGCACAAGACAAAAAGTGAGAAAGCAAGTAACAAAAATGGACCTCGGGCGACAATAGTAGGGCGAAGAGAAAAGATTATATAATATAGGGAAATTGTGGTGAGAATGCGCGAGCGATGTATCGGACACTAACCTCCGCCTGTGAGTAGCTCAACAATCGCAGAGTGGTTTTGGGGTGGAACGGGCTGAAACCGAGGTAAAAATGAAGAAGGTAAAGTGGAAACAGAGAGGGGGAGCCAATTGAGGGATGGCGATAGTTTTGTAGTACTTTTGGATGAGAGATGTGGTGTTTTTGGGGATTCTTCAGCAAGGATTGCCGAAGTCGGTAGGAAGTTCTCGCTATCGCTTACCTAATGAGACTAAGCGGGATGAGGATTCTCGTGCGAGCACTACCGAAACTGCGAGGTAACGTCTCTTATTTGCAGGACACAACAAAACAGAACGGCGGATGTGAGATGAGGGAGCCGGGCGGTTTCTTTTTTCCGATGGCTATTGCGGATAATGTGGACAGGAGAATTTGACATTGCGAAAAAGAAAGGGGATATCAGAGATGAGAAGATGTGCGATAAATGATCGGAAAAAAGGACAATGAAATTGAGAAAAAAAAAAAAAAGAAAAGAAGCGGCAAGTAAAATTGCAATATAACAACGAAGAATTCAAGGTCGTTGTTGTGTTGTTGATAAGACATGTAATTGAAGATGACCATGGAGATAGTGAGGACGAAATTGATTGAAAGAATGAAGATATAATGGAAGATAAATCTGAATGAAGAAAGATATCTCTTCAATTGATTGTCATCACAGGTACCATATCATTCTCATCAATTTTTTAACCATAGTACTTAATAGCCTTTGACTCTTCGAGGACATTGCTCAATTATGTAACAATTAACCGCGCGGTATCATGAGAAGGACATCCAAAGCCAACAAGTATTGAGGCTGCCAAAAGAAAAAGTATAATCGGGACAGAATAATACTTCGCTTCTGATAATATTTCAAAATAATTCGATTCTGGTGAAATAAAAATACTTCGTTACTCTATTTCACCTGCCAGATACAGGTCAGAAGTGGTGATTGGCGTTTCACCTCCTGGTGGACCATTTTCAGCCTTAATTGCCTCCTATTATATCTCTCGCGGACGTGTGGCTCCCAAATTAATCTATTGCTATTCGTCTCTTCCTGCACATCGCGGTCAATAGAAGGCGCATTGTTGCAATTTGGAAGTGGAGAACGCCTGATCAAATGTTCCTAGGTGTCAATGGTTGGGCCGAGACCTTCTTCCACATGCATGGGTGCAAATTTAACTGTTCCAAGGCAATCAGAGCATATTCTGAAAGTGTTGTATTTCTTGCTACTAAACTTACCTTCTTCAAAAACATACTTGTCAATCAAATGCGGTAATGATAAGGTGGCTGGTTGTACTGCATAATGGACGTGGGGCCAGTCGTCCATTCAGGCCCCCTGGCACCAACCAGAACAAATAGAGCGCATTCCCCCTGGTGTCACTTTCTTTTTTTCAACACTCTTTTCAGGAAAACCCACCAAAACTTACAACTCGCTATGCACAGAACATACTCCTTGAGATCCCAGAGAGCTCCAACTGCTGCTCAATTGCAGTCTCCTCCACCTCCACCATCGTCTACCAAGTCAAAGTTCTTCGGTAAGAGCTCGATTTCCCACTCGCTCAGAAAGTCCGCTGCCGGAGCTTTGGGTCCAGAGATGGCCAGAAAGTTGGCTCAGTTGATCAAGATGGAGAAGAACTTGATGAGATCCATTGAGATTACCGCTAGAGAGAGAAAGGAGGTTGCTAAGCAATTGTCTGTGTGGGGTGAGACCAACGACGATGACATCTCCGACATCACCGACAAGTTGGGTGTTTTGATTTACGAGATTGGTGAGTTGGAGGACCAGTTCATTGACAGATACGACCAGTACAGAATCACCATGAAGTCTATCAGAGACATTGAGGGCTCTGTGCAGCCATCCAGAGAGAGAAAGCAGAAGATCACCGATCAGATTGCTTACTTGAAGTACAAGGACCCACAGTCCCCAAAGATTAACGTTTTGGAGCAGGAGTTGGTGAGAGCCGAGGCTGAGTCGTTAGTTGCTGAGGCCCAGTTGTCCAACATTACCAGAGAGAAGTTGAAGACTGCATTCAACTACCAATTTGACTCTATGCGTGAGCACGCCGAGAAGATCGCCTTGATTGCTGGCTACGGTAAGGCATTGTTGGAGTTGTTGGATGAGGCACCTGTCACTCCTGGTGAGACCAGACCAGCCTACGACGGCTACGAGGCCTCCAAGCAGATTATCATTGATGCTGAGAATGCCTTGGCCACCTGGACCTTTGACTCTGCTGTTGTCAAGCCAACCTTGTCTTTCGCTGCCCACGAGGAGGACTACGATGCTGACGAGTTGGCTGACGAGGCTGAGCACTTGAAGGTCACCGAGGAGGAGTGGAACGATGAGCAGAAGGTTGCTGCATAAATAAAAGTTGTTCGCTAGCGAAGTATATGTTTATTTGTATCACTATATGATTATTTGTATCTATACGTTTATATGTATCTTATGTTGCCCTGGGTCAGTAGTGTATGATGGAGGGGCATTTACGAGCCACAACCAGACTAGGCAGAGCGAAATACCTAGCAAGAGAGGAACCAAGAGAAACGAATAGGATACGATGCCTTAGAAAGTCAACTTTAAAACAAAAAATATCAGTAATTACGAATAAAACTTAAAGAACTTATTTCGAAGATAATGATATTTGGCCGACAATGTGATCGGCAAAAAAACTTGTAGTCAATGTGACAATCATGGAGAAAAGCCATCCAACGAACAATGTAACGGCAACCCCCAAAATGGATAAAAAATCAATCCAAAATGTTTTATATATTTAACCTATATCAAATCAATTTATTAATATTACAAATCTAACTACTTGCTTCCATAAATTCCATGCTACCGTAAATCCATAATATTTCGTATGTCTATCCACGCCTCATTCCCAATTGACCGCGAATCATCCAGGTATTCCATATCTATATACAGGACAGTCCCAAACATTCTCGCAATGCGAAAACAAAACACTAACTCACCTTCTCCAATCCTTTACTTCTAGTTGGCTCAATAATCTTTTCCTGCTGTCGGGTTCATTCACCAGCATCGCTTTTTTTTCCATTTGGCCTTCGTTTCTGTTGATTAATTGCCCGACGTTTCACAGCATATCTGGCTCTCCCGTTTTTCTCCCGCCATTTCTTCGTCTGGCCCAATTTCATAACTTCCCGTTGAATCCTTGCCCCCATCGGCTCCATCCACCATGTCATCGCCCTCTCGACAGGTGATCGACCCTGCAATGTACAGCTACGCGGATCTGGCCCCTTCAAACAAGCACAACTCCACCACCACCACCACTTCCACGGCATCCTCGGGTGGTGTTCTCCCTCCAGCATCAAAACTTCTCCCTTCCACATCACAAGGTGGCAGTGCTCCGCTCACAGGCTGGACACCATTGATCTCGCGTACGTTTTCAAACGAAATAATTTCTCACAACTCGACTCCGAGCTCCAAAATGCTTCCCTCGATGTATAAACAGGGAACCAACCCAGGATCTGCGTCAGGCTACCAGAATGTCCTGGATTATGATTATCCAGGATTGAACTTGACCCCCTTTTTGACTCACAACTTGAATCTCATGAACAATCCGAATAGTGCTGGCAACTTCTCGAATAACATCAACTTCACTCCTTTCTATGACAAGTCCATGCACTTGGCAGACTTCTTCATGGAGTCTCCCATTAGAAAGACTCCTCTGAAGATCGAGACCATCACTCCGTCCAAGTTTTCCATAAACCAGGGCCTGCTGGGCCCATCACGAACTCTCGAGGCCAAGTTGAACTCTGCACTTTCGCTGAAACGTTCAATTACTCAAATTGACACCCCTGCTAGACACCCATATAAGAAATACGATTTGGGCAACAAAGCAGACTCTGAAGACCTGGACTCCGAGGACAAAGACGATAATGAAAATGTCTTGAATGCCCCCAAGGGATACGGAGATAACTTTGTCACTCCTTCGAAGAAGAAAGTCTTGCATGAGGTTGGTGTGAACACGTTGAACAAGACGCCGAATGTTCATAATTCTGCCAAAGCAAAGAACTTATACCAGACGCCAGCAAAACCAAGTCTTGTGTCTTCTCCATCCACTGTCATCATGTCTAGTGCTGCAAGATCACCAGACAACGAGGTCATCAAACAAATGCCTCCAAGTCCGACTCCGCTTAAGGATAAAATTGAGGTTGCTGAGCCAATCATGGGAATATTCTCTGAGAAAAAGACTCAAGAGCCAAAACCAGCCAGAAAGCAAAAGAAGCAGCTGTCAGGAATGAACAGGTTCCAAATCGTTTTCACTGACGTGCACACTTTGATGAATAGTCGGAAAAAGAAAAACTCCGGTAACGCATCGTCTTCTAAGCCAGAAAGAAGTGAAAAGAAGCGGAGCCACCAAAGGCTACCGAGCAACAATTTGCAGTCGCCTTCGACCAACTTTTCAAACCAAAACCAAGCATCCTATCCCTCGTTCCAGCAGGCACTGTCAAGTCTTTCGGCTTCGCAGGATTTCAATAGCACTATAAACACATCCAGAGAATTTAGCGTGCTTGGGAATAATTCAACAGTGAACACAACCAACTCAAATCTCAACGTTACTTCCGACCATTCATCATTTGAACTTATGCACGGAGGCTTAATGTCTACACCTAATGGCAAATACTTGCTTGATAATCTGTTTGAAAGAGGTTCGCCCCAGTCTATTAATCAAATGCCAATGACCCATATCAACATGGAGGCTAAGAGTCACGAGCATATGAGACACGGAAACACTCAGCACATGCCACCACCACCCAAGTCTCTACAACAGGCCGCACAGCAGGCATTGCGCCATGATCAACAACAGCCCATGAACATGATGATGAGCACGCCTCAACACGAGCACATCAACGGACATCCTGGCGTATATCACAGTGACGAGTATTCCCCATCCAACAAGGACTCTATGGCATACATGTACCATCAATTGCATCAATTTCACAATATGAACTCACCAGGCAATATGAACTTGCACAACATGCATCGACAACCTCCTCCGCAAATGATCCAGGAACAACAGCATCCTAATTTGCACGACAAGCATGAACCACTTCCACAGAACACGGGGTCCAAAACCAAGGCCCGCAAGAAGCGAGTGCGTAGCAGGGCCAAATAATTATCGACTTGTTATATGCTTTCAGAATATATACATGAACACTAAACGTTGGGTGGTAAGAGCAATGCAGCTATCACTCCTGGCCGCTCAGTAGCTAAAAGATCGTAGATTTTGGCAGCATTTTGTGAGTCTCCAACCTCTAGTTGGATTCCCAACTGCGAGAAGTACTTCCGGCTTTCATCAGAAAGACGTCTGGATTTCCTGCCTAGTCCCACCACCACAATTTCTGGTTTTGGGTGGACCTTGCCGAAGATTGCAAGAACTTGCTCCGCGTTGAAATCAACGATAAATCCATTCACTAATTTGTAACCTCCATCTGCCAAATTCACCTCAAAACTCTCATTCTCAATGAGCAACGTACCCACTTCCTGGCCCTGATCGTTTGGGGAAGTGATGAGAATATTATTGGCCAAATGGAATCCATTCTCCTTGACCGACTCGATATAGTTGATTGGCTTCTGCGAGTACATCAAGATGTCGTTTCTCTTCAAAAGGTCAGCCGGATTACTGGCAGTCTCCAGTTTATTGGACGGTGCCATATTCTGGGTCGATCCCACCATTTTGCCTCCGCCAAATAAGTTTCTCGTGACGAGAGACGACGAGAGGTTGCGCCGAAGTACTCTGCTACTCAAGTTTCTGTACATGTTAATGTCCTTAATGAAGAGCAAGTTGTGATGTTACATGCATCTCAAATCTTATTCTGCACCTAACCAGAGTATCATCATTTTTCACTTAAGTTCTCTATTGAATATTTACGACATTTATCTAATGTTTAGATTATCATTTCGAAACTTCAATTTGCCGTAACTCTCGAGCGAGTTTTTCCCGAATTGAATTCTTCGATTTCTCCCAAAGGTCAGCTCGCACTTCTCGTCCATAGAGCGTATTATAGGACAGAGAAGAGTCTCCGAAGCCAGACCCGGAATTTCGTCTTTTTTCCGGGCTTGGAGGTGCTGCAACAGGATTGTAAATCTCATTGGCATTGAAATTAGATATAGATGGCCGTGACGTCAATGAACTCCGTAGATTGGTCAGGGACTTCTTCGGACTCAAGGGCCTCAGAGTTGTGTTTGGGGTGGTAGGCAGAAGGACTCGTGACGGCGATTGTGGTAGGTTAGTGTAAGATCTAACACTTCTGAGCTTTGTAGGCGATGAGGGCCGTGCTGGCTGTTCCATCTTGATGTACTGGTCATATATCCTAATGACCTGAACTATGAAGGCTAGCTCCGTCAAGTACTTGAAGAGAAGATTAGCTTTGGAGTCCTCGGAAAGTGTTATGAATGCATCCTCTGTGGATGTTCCCAAGACTTCTCGCACCACTTTACTGGCAATGTGATATCTGGCTAGAATGGTCACATAGGAAAAATGTTCCACGTATAACAGTGAGTTGGCCAATTCAGAAGCAAGCAGTCTAGCAGTGATTGGAGTATCCACAGGAAGTATGGAGAAAGAAAAATTCACCACTCTTCTCTCTTTATAGTCCTTGAACACTGGAAAGCCATCTTCCATCTCGTCTGAGGATGCTCCAAACTTGGTTGGCGACAGTGGACGAGAGAAATTGGCACTTGGGTACTCAGATAAAATGCAGAGCATGCGGAACTTGTTCTTGGGGAAGTCGATCAACACCCGATGGTTATCGCAGAGTAGTAGCTTCTCAAAAGCTGTCAAATTGTACATTCCATCCAACTTTGGCACGCTCATGTCTGATCCGGACAGAATATCATCCCAGAGCTTCCCATCTGCGTATTTGAGCGAACCTTCAGCAGGAAACAGTGCCAACCGGTTGATACGGAGTCGTTGGAATAGGTAAAGAAGTGATCTGATCTGGAGATCGGTGGAGTCTCGTCCTGAGCCCTGAATGAACGTGGGGATTGAGACGGGAGGGGTAGAGGTGCCCAAGAAGTCAAAGAGTCCCATAGTGGAACTTGGAATTGCCAGGAGTATTTGAAGGTTTTTGTTCAATGGGACGATCACAGGCTGGTGATTCCATACAGGGTGTTGATTGTTACTGGATTGGGTCAGATCGCGAAAACATCTGGATGAGGATAGAGATGGAATTGTGGAAATGAACATGGACGAGTCCATGAGGAGAAATGTGGGGAAATAAAGGTTGACAATATCAGTGTGGGTGAGATTGTTCTATGTTTCGTTTTGAAATTGAAGTGCAGAATTGGTTGAATGACCGTGACCTCCATTGAGATTTCTGAGTATTTCGCAGCTAATGATATCGAAGGTTAACATACGAGGATTAGGAACTTAGGAAATAATTCATAACAAGTCGATAAATGACTTAATCTTAATGGCATCTTCTGTAGAGGATGTGAACACAAGTTCGTGTATAAGTAGCATGGATCAGAAGATGGTATTTGGCCTAGATCAAGTCTCCACAGTGTGACGATTTCCAATGGGTTTTCTCGTTCATATGTGTACTTCAAATTCTTCTACTATCAGTGTGACATGACATCATATTTACCGATTTCAGTTTGTATTGAATTGATTCCTGAACTTTATAAGCCACCCTTTACCAATTGATACCGTTTACAACTTCAATCCCGTCTATCACCCAACCAGTATCTCAGTCTTTATTCTAATCAATATCTGACTCAACATTTGAGCCAATATGTAACTCATAAATTCAGTCTACTTCTATATCTCACCAAACCCTTATCTATTAACTCATTTCCTTCCGAGTATATTTTAGACACATAGTCAACCGTCCTCCACCATACATTTCATACAGGCCACTATCATTACACTTATCATGTCTACCCAATCTGGTATCACGGCCTCGCCGGACCTTCTCCAATCCTTCAAATCATTGGATTCCACTTTGATCATTACCATCTCCGATGATTCGACACAATTGGTCGAAGACAAGTCCTTTTCAGCGCCTTCCTCCACTGACCCCGATGCTGTGTTCTCCAGCTTGTACAGCCACTTCTCGGCCCAGTATCCTAGCCCCGGATACGCCATTTTTTCCCGTGGTCACAACGACTATGTGTTTGTAAGCTTCATTCCCGATCTGGCTCCCATCAGACAGAAGATGCTCTTCGCCTCCACCAAAAACACATTGATCCAGCAACTAGGCTCGGGTTCCTTCGGCAAGAACTACATTTTGGCATTCAGTGAGCTCGACGAGTTGTCCAGCAGTCACTACGAGCATGCTACACTGATCAAAGACGATCCTTCATTGTTAACGGAGTCGGAAAAGTCCTTGAAGGAGATCAATTCGTTACAAAGCTTAACATTGTCTCAAGCAGCAGGTAATTCCTTCAAGAAGGAGTTACCTTCCATGCACGGGCTGAGTGGTGGCGAATTATTCTTCAAAATTGATGAATCTCTCGCTCAAGAGCTTGGGCTGGGCATCGAATCCACGGTGCTTGTCATGAACATTAATTCTTCTGAACAATTGGTCTTAACATCCAAGAAGTCTGGAGTCCAGGTTTCGGATTTGATTGAGGTGATTCTGACTGCTGTAGGTGAAAATTCTGCTTCGCCTTCATATATCTTGTACGGATACGCCCCAGGTAAGGTTGCCTTCATCTACCTGTGTCCATCAGGTTCCAAGGTAAGAGAACGTATGTTGTATGCTGCTAATAAGCAAGGCTTGCTCTCTCACTTGAAGGGTGATTACTTCACACTGGGTCAGATCGACCAGGTTTTGGAAGTGGGTGACTTGGACGAAATCGACACCTCCAAGTTTTCTGAGGAGCCAGCAACAACTGTATCCACCGATAAGAATGGATTGCGTTTCTCTAAGCCCAAGGGGCCCCGTAGAAGATAATGATTAGTTGATCTAATTCCAAGAAAAAACTACTAGTTGAGCTATGAGGTTTAGCGATTTGTTCAGAAACTGGAGGTTGGTTGATCTACTCGTTCCCAGAATACTTTCTTACCCAAAGGTGACGCTTCCTAATCCCTATATAGTGTTCCTGCTATGACTGCCTAAACTTGACTATGTAGTAGTGTTGGTCTTTGCGAGGTTCCAGCCCTCAACATGACCGTCAACCAAAGCCTTTAGCCTCGATTCATCATCAGAGAAGTAGCCATCCAACGCCAGCGGCCCATTTCTCGCACACAGCGACAAGATTGACGCATAAACTTGACGAGAGATGCGTTTGTTGACGTCAATGTATTCCTCTTCGGAGCGAATGTGGCCACTTCCTGGAGATTCATTAGTGCCTAGATCAGAAGGGTGAGGGTTGTATAATGGCCGTAGATGGTTACGGACATACTTCTGTACCCTTCGCTTTTGGTCCAACGTGAGTTCAGTGACATAATTGCACGGCCGTTTGGCATCCAACTCACTTCCCGAATCGCTGTCTGCTAGATTCAGGCATTCGGAGCTGAGAGGAGAGTGCTCATGGGAGACCGCTGTATGTGCTCTGTTGCGGCGGTTGATTTGACTCATTAGGGAAGCGATTCTCGAAGGACGCTGTTCGTTTCCCTCCATGTTTCTGTTAGGGGTAGGGAATGCTTCTCTTTTTACATCGAGGGTACTCTCGTCGTTCTTCACATGGTTTTCCTCTTTCTGTGTGTCCTGAGAGCTACTTTCAGGAGCACGTCTTCTTCTTCTCTTTCTGGCCTCACTAGTAGGTGTCGCTACAGCAGGCTCAAATGTCGCCAGACCATTGCGAGCCAGCTCAAACAACTCCCATGATCTAGCTTCTTCCGGAGAAAGATTCTGGATGGCACGAGCCTCCCGTCGAAGAAGAATGCCACCGTTCAAAACTGACGTCGACCTAATCACCTCTTCAGCGTCGTCAAACTCCTCGATCTCGTTATTATCATTGAAGATCACGAGACCTCTTGAAGGTTCTGCCAAAGTACGTCTGGCCCGCCTTTCCTGGCGAAGAGGGGCAATTTCCTGGCGACAGTCGCATACGGGACAGAACCAGAACGTTTCGTCCCGATGTCCCAAGCACAGTCGGTGGAACTTGGCTCCACAATTAATACATGGTAGTAGTGATCTGGCCAGTCTAGAGTACTGAGCACTGGAACATATGGTGCACACGCCCGAGTTCAGCTCGGGTTCTTCGGAACGCATATTCGTGTATGTATCTGCGTATGCTGGCGGCGGGATGATGAATTCTGGAGGGATTTGGTTGATGGCGTCGTTCTCGATGAGTTTGTCTTTGACATTGATGGTTTCCAACACCTGGTGTTGGATATCATTAGCCACGATATCGATTCCGTAGTAGAGTTTTCGACATGTAGGACATGAGTTGGAATGGGAAGACCACTGCGTGATGCATTGCTTATGATAGTGATGGAGGCAACCATGGATTCGTCCCACCAAGTCTCGCAGACCTAGAGGATCCAAGCAGATGGGGCATTCTGCCATGGCGAACGATCTTGTTTGATTATTATACTTTTGGGAGTCGGAGAAACGGAGAAAACAAAATCTATATATTTTTTTTTTCGATTTCAGTTGTTAGGTAATGTGATGAAAACGATTTGGTTTTGATCAGTGATTTGTTCCCAGTGCGCATCTTATCATGAACGCACAGGTGGGTATGAGAGATAGATTAGCGAAGGAGTACGAAAATTGCGGTAATTTATTTGAAAAATCGGAACTGTTTTCGAAGATAACAGAAACCTGCTACTTGGATACTTTTTTTTGAATTATAATTTATGTTAAGTTGGGCACTCTTTACCTTGATCTATGTTCTTCATCACCATAGGTCATAATAGTATTCAGTTACTCAATATGGAGGCAGTCAAGTTCATTACCAAAAAGGATCCTCAAAAGTATAGAAGGAATGAACTTACTTCGGCTGGCAAAATTGTGATTTTATCGATCCCAATTCATAGATCTCCAGTTATTAATTCCACCACCTGAACTGTCTGACCAACTCCATCTCGAAAATGGTCCACGTGACCTATATCAAAGCTATCTGATTACCATATCGAAATATCTAACTACCACATGTCACGCCACCAGTACGATCTAATACTGTGTATGAAGCGGCCAGGGACCCATTTCGGGAACCTCTGCCAGCTGTGTGATGGTAGGTGTCCTGTTTGTGACTCTTACGTCAAACCTCAAGAGAAGGTAAGAGTGTGTGATGGATGCTCCTATGGCCATGTAGGCAAACGGTGTATCTTATGTGGCCAGCACTTGGGTGATAACTTGGAAAACGCATCTCCCGCATACTACTGCTATGAATGTGTTTTACAGGAGAAACATCGAGAGGGATGTCCACGAATCATCAACGTGGGTAGCTCCAGAGCAGATATGATGGTGAAGAAGAAGAAGGCATTAGACAGGTAGCATATAGACGGGCAAAATATATACAAATTGGGAGTATCTAGTAAAAATCGCCTACCAACCATTGTAGTAGTTACAAGTCAGACACCAAATAAGATGATGGAACGTGAACGGCATTATATTCTAGTACACTTCTTTAACGATAACTAATGATTCTATGAAGAATACTCATTCTTTGGTGTAAATTCATCATGATTCTGTACATTGCTATTCATCAAGTCCTTACTCTTGTGCCCGCTGGATTCCAAGATCAGTCATCAGCCGAATGCCATCTTGCCATCTCTGCTCAAGATAACTGGCCACTGGCTCGAACTCCAACTGTCTTCTTTTGCGGTCGTTATTGATTTCATCCACTCTCAGCCTCTTTCCAGCTGCCTCACGCTGATATACATTGTCCAACTCCGACATGGACGCCAGATGTGTACGCTGGGCATGCTGGAGATGGGGAGCGTTTTGGGTCATTAAAGATGTGCTTCTTTCTCGTAGCATGGAGTACGACAATGCTGTATACATTTGCGGGTAGTTGACATCATCTGCTGTGCCAAACTCAGTATATCTGTCCATGGAGATGCCCTGCGGAAGTATTCTTTCGTCATTAAGTTCTTCTTCGTCGTCATCGTCTTCGAATCGCTGAATATCTTGGAGAAGGGCAGAAGTCCCCGAGTTGGACGAAAGTGGAAGGAGCTCGTTGACCCGTGGATGCATACCGGTATGACCTGCGGGATCTTGAAGGCTTCTTTCGTCCTGAATGAGCAGTTGAACGGCCTGGCGCTCTTGAGGTGTTATAATGACATCGAGAACTGGGTGTTAGTATGATATTGAGAAATGAGGTGGAGGAAATAGCAGCGACAGCATCGTGGCAAAGTTTTCAACATACAAGGTAAGTTTTCCATCGGTTCTGAGTTGATGGGGATCATGTTATCCCACCAGTCGTTGTTGGTCACAGGTTTGGATCTGGGTTTTATTAGTAGGCCAAAATAATTGAGGCTTTCTGCAGGACATTTGTCAGGTATCATAGCGACCGAAATGTTAGCATAAAACGTCTTGATAAGATTTAAAGAGGTCATGAAATGTTTCTGATGTTGGTGAATATGTAAAATATTTCTTCATTCAGACATTCTGAACCACTTATTGTGTGTTTGTATGATGGATGTTTTGTTCGTACAGGAACTGGGGTTGAAGGAAAGAATTATCAATTGTTGGGGTATTAAAACTGTGATTCTAGTTGTGTTGAACTTAAAAAAATGCAGAGAAGATCGTGGAGACATCCTGGGAGAGTTCTGAAGCAGACGCAATAAGGGGTAGCATTGGATTAGAAGTACATATATAGTGTTTGCGAAGGATAGACTTATACTTCATGGGAAACAACCATGGGGTCATTTCAGCCCAATCCAGAGCGAGACAAACAGATTGTATTGCAAAGATTCAAAAGATTTCGGTAACAGTTAGTTCAAATACCTTCCACAAGAATGAACCCACTCTTATCGAAAGTTCTCTTTCAAAGCTTATTTTCTTACTCAAGACTCACTGGTATCTTCTAAGTCCCAACCCTCAACACATTCGTCATCAGTAGCTCCGCCTTATTCTTTTTTTCTCCGTTTCTTTTGCTAGCCTACAACTCTTCTACAACAGTTTCTCGATCACAGATTAATGATTGAAGCTACTTACTTGTGCAAAACCTCAGCATCGTACTTCTGCTTGAACCAAGCAATGGACTCCTCCTGGTTGGTCTTGTGGGAGTTTCCGACTCTACCTCTGCATCTCTTTCTTCTAGCAACTCTAGCACCGTGTCTGCCCATGACAACGTAGAAGTCCATACCGTAAATACCGATACCTGGGTCGTACTTGATACCCAAGTCGATGTGCTCGTCAATACCGAAACCGAAGTTACCAGTGGCAGAGAAGTTTCTTCTCTTCAACTGGAACTCCTTGACTCTCAAACCTCTCTCCAAGATCTCCTCGGCCTTTGGACCTCTGATGGTGACGTGGACAGAAATCTTTTCGTTTCTTCTGATACCGAAAGTTCTGACGGTGTATCTAGCCTTAGACTGGACTGGGGTCTGACCGGACAACTGCTCCAAGACCTTGGAGGCTCTGGTCAATCTGTCACCGGACTCACCGACACAGATGTTCAAGACCAACTTTTCGATACGCAACTCACGCATAGGGTTTTGAGCGGACATGATGGATGGATATGTTGATTGAGAAGAGTGTTCTAAAAATTTTCAGTATAGTGCGAGTGGGAGGAGGCTGCGAGGTCATGTGACAAGGTCATGTGACTGATGGAAGTGCGGTGACGGGTATTTTGCGTTAGGGCACAAACCCTGAGGGTTCGGTTAGACTGCACAGGTAGACATTCAAGGTAATTGGTGGATGTACAGGCTAGACAAGGTAATCTACAAGTTAATAAAGGTTGAAGTTCAACGTGATTTTTGAATTTTTGAATGGTGGTATGAATTAGCATGGACATTGATATTGAAATTGACATTGACATTGAGGTAAGACTGACAATTGACTCAACCGTTCAACAACTGTCCCATTGATACTCGTCGTGCTTTTTCTACACCACCCTACTATTACTCTCTGTTCTATTTATTGAATGCTCTACCCGTCAACATTGTTGAACGAACCCTCCTGGTTCTTGATGTCATAGAAAATATCCCCAACATTGTAGTTACCATGGTAAACCCATCCCTGTTCCGTAACATGGTACAAGTTGATGGATCCTCCAGAGTATGCATCTCTATGGGTGGCTGCCAAAATACTTCTCTTGCCCAAGTACAAAGCATCTTCCACGCTCAAGTCCCACTTGTACTCCGAGTCTAACACACCGTAAGCAAACGTCTGTCCAGATCCCACACAGAACAAGTCCCCCTTCATTCTAGTTCCGTCAGAGTCAACATAGTATATGGTCGGGCCCTCCTTCTTGGTGTATCCACACACCATAGTTCCCATAGACAATCCCATTCCCTTGTATTGGTAAACCAAGTTACCCAAGATCTTGGATGCAGCAGCCACCGAGATTCTCTCCTTCTCTCTCAACTCGTGTAATCTACACTGAGTACCCAACCAAGTCTCCCAGTACTGACAATCAGCAGCACCTCCAGCCATGGTACCCAACAAGAATGGATTGATCCGAATGACTTTGTTAACGGTCTGCGAGGCCACCCAATTGCCGGCAGTGGCTCTGGAGTCTACCGCCACTACAATACCTCCCTGGAATCTGAAAGCTAACGTAGTCGTACCATGAGCAATCTTGATTTTACAGTCTGGGTTGGTGGCATCGTCTGTGTGTGCACGCAAGAAGTCGGTAGGTTGTGAAATGGGCGGTAATTGGATGGTTGGCGCCAAACTCAATTGTGGTGGGCTAACCACGCCTCCTCTGGCCTCGGTGAACTCCCTGTGGACCGAGTTGGCAGAATTAGAGAACTGGCTTGCGATCGAGTTCATGATATGGATGGAAATCGCTGATGAATTGATTTCCTTGTGTTGTGCTGGATGTTTTGGATCCAGTGATAAGAAGTAGGTGTTGAGTTGCCACTAATTGTTGATGGCGAGTGCAGGATCAAATGTGGAGGATCAACTCTGCGATTCAATCCCATCTGGATAATTTGGATAATCTTATCGAAATGACGAGATTTAAGATACTTTAAGTTAATCTAATGAAAATTCTTTAAAATCTTCTAAACTGTCTTATTTTTTTTAAAACTTTCTCTTTTAAGATTATCTTCATAAAACTTTCTGCTCTACATCGTGTCTTTCCAACCTGTATTTCTATGCTAGTGGGTGCGAAAATCACTCCAACTTGATGGTCTTATTTGGTTCCTCTCCGTCTTCATTGGGTCTTTTTTCCACCCTAGGTTTATTGGAGAGGAACTGTGGCGGCTTGTTTAAAGCTCCTGGCTTTGAATAACTCTGCGGCTTCGAAGGTCCTGAAAACGCTGGTCGAGCGGGGCCACCAAAATTGGGTTTGGAGAGTCCAGATGGTGGTCGTACGGGCGGTGTAGTTGTAACTGGAGATGCCGAGCGTGCTAACAGTTCATTCGCAGATGGTCCTGTCGAGGCACTGGGTGTAGGCTTAGAAAGTGCCGGCTTGCTTGGCGTGGGAGGTTGTGGAGTTGACTCTTTGCTTCCTGGCTTAGACGAGAGTCCTTGTTTCTCCTTGATGGATTTGGTCAATGCAATATCCAAGATTTTGCTGACCTGTTGTGGTGCCTTCTCCACGAGGAAGCTCAATGCATTGTCTCCACATCCCGCCTTGGCTCCAATTATATTGACCTGAGCAATGGTGGTTGCAAGTGCCTTGGTGATGATCTCCGTGGTGACTGCTGTGTTGTAGTTGAGCTTGCGTGCTTTGTACAAAGTAAACAACTCCTTTTGGAGGTACGTCAACGACTTCTTGGTGTCCTGGTTCATTGCTGGCAAGGCGGCACTTCCCAACCCTGGTTGCGGTGTAGAAGGTTTACTTGGAACAGATGCTGGCGGACTGATGGCATTGTTCGAGGTGCTGCGCGAGCGATTCGCCGCAAGTTGATCTTTGATATTGGTAGTGCTCGTTTGTCCATCAGGTGTGGTGCTGGCACTGTGAGATTCTCCATGAGGGGTTTGTCTTTGAAAGTACAGTGGAGTCTTGATCAACGTGGAGGTGCCATCCCGTTTAATTTCACTGGCGAGTTCAGCGATCGATTTGGGCTTAGCGCCATCTGGCGTTGAAGGTGTAGATCCGAATCTTGGACTTGCTTCCGACGTCATATATCCACGTCCAAGAACACTGTACTGAGGCATGTCCAACCTTTGTCTCTGGCGAAGCTCCATAGCCTTGAGTGCCGATTCCTTTGCTTTGGCCATGGCCAATTCTTGCTGCTTTTTTCTAATTTTTTCTCTTTCGGTTATGAAATCATCATCCACATTCCAGAGCCATTCAGTCTCGTGGCCAATTTTGACAGTGGCCAAGAAGATCTTGTTGAACCTGATATTATGGGTGACGGTGGCCTGCCAACCATCTGGACAGTATTTAAAGTAAGGAAACATATCCTTGATGGCCTCATGGATTTCGTTTATGGTTAGTCCTTTCTTGTCCGAAGAAACGGTCCTCAACACACTGAGGGTCATCGCCAGAATGCTCACATTAGGCTTTGTCTTGAACTGTTCAGGGATGTCCTTCAAATTTTGCAACTTGGGAGTTTTGCGTACTCCATCCTTCCGTCTTTGAGGAATTTTGGGGGCACTAGACGGTGGTTCGGTCGATTTGAAAACGCAAATAGGTGCTTTTTCAAGCGCTCCCTGGTTGCTGGTGATTGCCTTGAATGGGATGATCAGGTTTGTTATTGGAACGCTGGTGATTGTCTCCACAACCACCTCTAACTTAGGTGGAAGTGGTCTAGACTCCATAGGATTGTATATCGATCCGTTATACCCTCCATATGAGTAGCTAGGGGTGGTTGTCTGATATGTCGATGCAAAAGTTCCTCCTGGTCTCATGGGTATGCTTGGCTGACGGCCGTATACTCTGTTTGCCGGAGGTTGAATGGTTGCGGGTTTCCCCATTCTTGGACCCATTGGCTTTCCCATTAATGGACCAGTTCGAGGCAAATTTGAGTCCGTTGTATCGTAGTATGGTTGGCCATTGGAACCGAATTTTGCTCCAAAAGAGTAGTTGGATCCCAACTTTTTGAGCTCCTCTGCATCCCTTGCCTTCTCTGGATCTAGTCCTTCCGTCTGTGCATCTATAAGTGGAGCCAATGACGCAATCTCCTGATCTAGCATGTTGATGTCCATTTCCTGTTTTCCGGTGTCCTTTCCTCCCGAGTTGTCAGCAATGACGCCTTGCCGCATATTATGTTCGTTGACCAATTTGTCTATTTCGTCTTCTTCTTTTTCGATCTCCGCCTGGGTCATTGACTTTGCGTTATTCAGGTCTAGAAGCTCACGCACCTCGGCATCGAGAAGATCTGGATCAAAATCGTCATCTTCTCCTTCTAGACTATCGAGTTCTTTCAAGAGGGCATTGATCTCGTCGTTTGTGGATGCATGCGATTTTCTTCTGGCTGAAGACAATCTTCTTACGATATCTGCCTTCGAGTTGCGATGTACCTGCCTTGTCTGGTCGTCGATAACAGATTTTTTCTTCTCTCTAACCGGCAGTGAATTCGTCAGGTACAAATTTGTGCGGAGATTGAGAGCATCGCTAGGGTTGAATGGTTTGGCTGCCCCAGGTTTCTTATCGTCTAGCTCATGTAATTCCAAGGAAGGGAGAACGAACGAAAATGGGATGTCACCGATCTGAATTTTGGTTCCGTCTGTGAGAGGCACCGTCATACCCTTCTCAACAAACAGATCATCTACAAAAGCACCGTTACGACCCATAATAGAGATCTCGAATCTTTGGGTGCCAAAATTGTAGAAGATCTTAGCATGTCGTCTAGAAATGGCCTTCTTGGAACTGAGATGCACGTCCACGGAGTGATGTGAGGAGTGGATCTCGTCGTTTGACTTTCTTCCGAGGACAACTTGAAGTGTTTGAACAAAGAAGGTGAAGTTGTCGAAATCTAGACGAGCATATGCGGAAATCTTGGATGCATCTCTATCTGAGTCCTCTGAGACACCCAAAGCAGGTTCGGAGGTGACGGGAATCATGGCTGTGCTTCTTCGTAGCATGTCCAAGTCCGTTCGTTGGTGACCCAGTAGTGGAGAATGAGTGTTGGATGGAGTTTGAGATGCCGGAAGGTCATTTTCAAAATGAACGCGGGCCGGGTCTGACGGCGGAACTGCTGGAGCAGTTGGACTGCTATTGCTAATCTTGTTGCCTGACCAACTCATGGAAATTCGCTAGGTTTCCTTTGAAGAGATAAACTGGATAATGCGATGAGAGACGTTCAGATGTGTAATTCGAGATTCGGGAACGACTTCAGGACGTCAGTAGTTTGATCAACTTTTGGATCAGTTTGTGCAAAGGTCAATTTCTGCAAATTTATTCTTACGTAATGTAATACGTCTGAGTTGGCAACGTGGTATGTCTTGTCTTGATGGTGTTTTCTCACTCATCTCATTTTCGTACAGGAGACGGTGCTATCATAGTTGAAGATATGACATGAGAAGCTCGAATCGGGAAATGCGTTAATGAATGTGAATAACAGATATGTGGGCAGCAACCTTGAATTTCTAGAAGTTTTATTTGATTTAAATTTGAATTGTATTTTTGCTATGCGTTTAAAGTTTTCATAGATGTAATTTCGAGAAGACTTCCACTGGTTTTGAGAATTACTGCGAATTAATTTTTGATGGTAGAAGATGAGTATTACTGAAACTGACAAAAAGAGCTTATCAAAATCAATGATAATTGAAATGAATGAAAGAAGATAATGAAGATGGTGAAATCAAATGTATAAAGATTACAGATGTTTTGTCGACAACTGAGTATTGCAAACGAATTCGATAGAATCTTTAGTTGAACTCCATTGTTTTAATTGATGAGAATTAGCGAAAATCATTAAAGGGTCCCTAGGTTGCTGTAAGCGGTCCTTAGTAAAACCTGAAGTTTCAGATCTTAGATACCTGGTTTACAACTAGCCAATCCAGATATCCTTATCAGTAGAGGCATCACGCACTGCAGACAACCACAGAAGTTTAAGAAATTCTTGTAGCACAAGTAACCAAAAGTAAAATGGTATGTAAAGTGCTTCCAAAAGGATCCAGAACTCACTAACACCGCAGGCAATCAAGAAAAAGTCCGGAATTAGAGCCAAACTGGCCAAGAGAGCCACAATTTCGAGCAAAATCGCCGAATTCAAGCAAGAGCAAGTCCATGAAAATGAATTCCAAGGCAACCCTTTGTTGAAGTTGCTGACTACCACGAAGAAGGAGAAACAGTTGGCCAAATCTACACAATTTAACGAGAAAATCCTTTCTAAAGTAACCTTCAATATGAGTGGAGGAGTGTCCAAATCTGCCCTTCGAAGACGTAAGAGAAAGGAGAGAGAGCAGTTGAAGCCGAAGATGGACGACTTGTTGCTGAGTCTTCCAGAGACGGTGAACGTGGTCGAGTCCAAGCAGAAAAAGAAGGAGGTGAAATACGTTGCCGACAACAAGAAGCCCACCAACCAACCCAACCCCCAGAAGCATACTGGTCACACTAAGCTTCTAGAAGCTGAAAACAAGAGGTTCAACCAGGTGCTCAACAACAGTCAATTTAAGAAGACGCCTTTTGCGTTGCTACAACAGGCGATCAATCAGAACATGGGGAATTAGGACAGAGGGAGTAGAAGTGAAGAAGTCTGAAGGCATGGTGAGCTAAATCATCAGACTAATGGGTTGAAGATGCGAAAGGGTGCAGAATTGAACTTTAATGGATCTTGAAGCATTTGGTTCGTCCGAAAAGAGATGGGAATAGACCCGAAGCAGATAGACTTGGCCAGAAGCAGATGGAGTGGCCAGAAGCAGCCACCATTCCATAGTACTTCTCCACAGCACATAACCTGGGGTTCCAACGCGAACAACCATAAAAAACTACCATACAGTCACAGTGAGGGAGAATTCCGTCAATTTAGTTTCATTCAATGAAAGTGTACAAAACCTATTGAAGAACATGAAATCGACTAAGTGAATTTATAAACCAGTTGGTTTCTGCTGGTATTCTTATGTTCCTCGTAATTCACCAATACTTCTCTTGATATTCCAGACCATTCTCTTTTTTACAAACGTCTATCCTGTATGACCTGATCCAGATGGGCGACTCTGGCCATCACATTGGATTCTCTGCATGAAATTGGCGAGCAAATCTAGACGACAAGTGAACATGAGAAAACACTAGATAAAGACACCAGAGAGTGTCAAAAGCTCACTGAAAAAGAAATATCAGTATTACTTGGACTTTTGACATATTGTTCTTACTTCAAAAATTTTGAATAGATTCATTATCATCCTCAACTCCCTTAGCCAATATCTCTATCCTGGCAGGTGCACCGCGCTCCACCAGGCAACTACACACAGGAAAGGGTAGACGAGTAAACAAAAACATCGTAAACACAGGACTCCATTCCATAGCAGAATCTGCCACCCGTTACAACGTGAAAAACGAGTACATCCCTCAATACACATCAACACACCATGGCTCAGCAAATGGCGGCCGAATGGGATCTTCCCGAGGCTAACCTCTCCTTTGAAGGTGATAATGAGGCCTTCGTGTATAACCGTCACAACGAATCTATCTTTGACGATGTGCGCTACTTTCCTGGGTTGAAGCATGACCAGGAAACCGTTGTCAAGTTTGATGCTTCCAACGACGACTTCATCAACCACGCCACATTACGGGCTCTCATCGTTCAGTTGACCTCTCCGGAGGTCATTGATTACAATCTAATTTGTGACTTCTTTCTCACTTACAGAACCTTTACAGACAGCCACACCGTAATGAATTTGTTGCTTACACGGTTGATATGGTCATTGCAATACGTCAACTCATTCAAACAAGATACAGAGAAGATTGGAAAGTTGGTACTCTTGAGAACGTTCGTGGTATTGAGGCACTGGATCCTCAACTACTTTATCGACGATTTCCTTCCTGACGACAAACTATGCGACACTTTCTCCTTCTACATCAACCAGATAACCCATGAGTCACATCTCATACGGGCCAATATGGTTTTCGAATTGAAGATTATGACTGACTTGAAGATTCACTGGACGTCGCAAATCAACGAG